>JAPMOQ010042621.1:912781-931578 GCA_026543055.1 Argiope trifasciata
TATGGGATTAATTTTATTCCAAACTAACAATATTCGCACTTCTTTGCCCGTGGCATAGCATCCCACAAGGAAAAAAATAGCTTTAAACTTAAATCTAACCTCCACCGAATTTGGCATGTACATGTTAAACAAGATCAAACAAACTCTAAAATATATTTAGAAATCATCAAAAATAGATTCGAATATTTAGAATTTAGGTTTTTTGTAGAACACATATCTGAACTAGTTAGACTGTTGAAAAGGTAGAAATATGATATGTCCGTAGAGAAAACAATTCACTAAAAATATACAATAGGAAATTTGTTTTAAAATTTATGTTTGTTTTTTCACTTCTTCTCCTCTGTCTCAAATTTAAATGTATTTTTCTGTCATCAGACAGGCGAGCCTTTCGCTCCTCCGGAGCTCATAAATTATATACATTTTACTTCAGTTGCAATGCAATTTAAAGAAAGACGCTTATTTCTCTCATCAAAAGACTCTCCTTCCCTAAGTGAAATACTTTCTCTGATATTCGCTAACCGAACGTTTCTTTACTCTTCCCTTATCGGGCAACAAATGAAACTTTTTGGCATTTAATGTGTTCCTGCGAAGGTTGGATTTCCTTCTTTTGGGCATAAGGGGATTTGAATCGCGAATCTCTGTTTAAAATCAGACGTAAGCAAAGAAACGTGACGCATATATATGCCACATCTCTTGCTATTTGCACATGCGCAGTTTGAGGTATTCGTGCATGTGCCAAGTAATTGAAATTGCAATTATGAAACTGCCTTTTTTATTTTGATATGACTTTAATGTTCTAAGACCTTCCCCGATAAATGCTCTACAAAATTATATAAGTACCTCCAACATCCGTTAACTACTTCTCGAATTTTTGTGGTTCAAATAAACAGACGTTCCCAGAAGACTTTATTTTATTCTGTGTATAGATTCTAATTGGTGTTTTATGAAAATGTCGATAGTATTATTTAACTTATTGATTTTACATACATTTGCTTTTATTTTAATGTCTAATTGATTTTATCTAATGTCTAAGTTCGCAATGGAAAGTGTTCCGCCTCTTTTATCTTTTTTAGTTTGTACTGTCTCACTATGGGGAATTTCGTGTCTCATAGTTTAATGAAAATCAAATATACATTTTGCCGCCTTATTTTCGGTCAGTCAAAGCCAAATTTCCACACAAATTTATAGTTTGGGTTAGAACACGTCGTAAAATCAATCATAGATCTAATTTCATTTATTTAATTGCTGTTATTTTAAGCTACCTCATCGAGATACATAAGAATATACAAATAGAGAAAAGATTTATTGCTTCAATCCAAAAATGAATACAGCTTTACAAAATTGATAAAAAAGACATCATACTGAATTTTCTAAGTTTCAATTGTATTACATCTCTCTGGTTCAGCGCACTTCTGAATCACAGACAAATAAACATAGATCCAGAAATATGTCTTTCGGATTCCGCGAGATCAGCGTTTAAAATTTGAAAAAAAAAATCTTCGAAATATCGAGGTCGATTTTTCTTTCTCGTCTATAATAATGTTATAAATGTGAAAGTTTGGATTTTTTTTTTACTCAATCACACCAAAGCGGCTCAATGGAGTGGGATGAAATTTAGCACAAAGGTAGATTAAAGTCAGGAATAGAACATAGGCTGCTCTTTATTCCGGTTCATTGAGTCGTTAATTTTTTATTCATTAAAAACGAACTTTCGCTCCAAAAAGCTGAGGATAAACCCCGCCAAAGATAAGTAAGGCTGCAGTTTTTTCCCCCACTGTAATCAGGTTAGGCTTAACGAATTTCGACCGATTATTTCAAACGATTCTGTTAATTTTCTTAGTGTTTGATGCATTTAAAATCAAATGTTGTTAATGAATTGATGTTTCGGATTCATTCTGAAATACTTTTAAAGGAAATGAAAACAGAATAAAAGAAATAAAAAATTTCTAATCTACATTGCGTTACCCCAACTGGCGTAGGAATGTCAGACATGTGCGTTACACCAACTGGCATTGAAAGTTCACGCGTGATTGCTGACAGTTGTGTTTTCGTTTAAATGAAAAGTTTAAAAATAGTGTGTATAATAATGCTGTAGCTATCTCAGTCTCGATCAAAAATTTAAATGGATTTGACAGGACTTGATTTGCTGTTTTGTTTTATTTCGGGTATGCAATGTAAATAAATTGTTTTTACGTTGGTTGTGCGTTTCTGTTAGCAAATAGTATTTATGTTATACATTTTTCGTGTACGCTTATACTTTTAAATGTGTCGTTTTTAGGTTAGGTTCAATTTGTTTATTTGCTATTATTTGATAGTTTTTCGTGCATCACAATTTCAGCGCGAACAGAGTCGCGGGTCATCGCTAGTTTGCAGTACTTTCTCTCTGTGTCCTTCACATGCGCGAAAACAAGAAGCAATCGGGGAAAGAGGACCCCGAAAAATCCTCCTCCGCAACACTTATTTTAATCGGGTGCGGGTTAAATTGTCTGAAAATCATTCCCCTTCTTTTGCACCCCCTTAATCTCCAACCCTACTTTAGTCCTTATCACCGATGGTGAATCCTGCGTCGTCGGCACCCTTGAAGCTCCTCGGGGTTGGGGGGACGCGTTCTGCCAAGGCGACCAGGGGAGTGCAGATATAGATAGTGCGAGCAGATTTTAATTCCGTGGAAGCACGCACATGGCCCCGTTGGTACAAACGAGTCGGCCCTCCGACAGATTGTCTAATCGGCTTTTTAAAATAATGTGCATGCCCACTTTTTGTCGGTGCTTCTTTAAACTCTTACCCACCGCTGTCGATGCCAGGGCAGACTGTGTAGCATGGCATCTCTCTTGTTCACGCAGCTTAAAGTCGGCTGATTATCTTATTATTATTTATTTATGGGATGGCAATGCATTTCGTTGCAAATAGGATTGCCCGAAGGCATATATATTTCTGTATCTTTATTTTACTGTTACTTTCTTTACCATAAAATCTTAAGATTAAGGTTTTTTTTTAAAGCTGCTACCCAGCTGCTACCCAGAAGAAATAATTTTGGAAATATCGTTTGGAATTTGAAATAACTGTCTTCTTTAATTGGAAGAGATAGAAAGAATGATGTTCATTTTCGTATCGGAAATGAATACATTCGTTGATATTGAGTCATGTATGAAGGGGAAGCGTAGATAATATTCATTCGATTTTATTAACTTTATTATTCAAGACTTTCTTTTTTGTTTTTCCATCTTCGATAGAAAGAAATGAGAGCAGGAAATAAGTATTCAAGGTTTCATCGCCATCGGATGAGCGGTACGGCACCGCATAAGAGACCCATAGACCAGAATTTTTTTTTATTTATATAGATGAGTGTTGGTGTGCTATCGGCTTCCCGATATTTTTTTTAATGATACATGAATGGTTTTATTAAAAATTGTTTTTGGTGCTAATTCATGAAATTATTTTCCAATTTTTAGCAAGTTTGTACTTGAAAACCTACATTTAAATATTTGTAATACTAGAAAACAATTTAATCATCTGGACTTTTCGAGAATTCTACAAAAGAGAAACAATCGGCATTTTGTTTTTATTTGATATAGTTTCATAACTGTAATTTTGTTTCACCACAAGAAGAATACAGTATATATATTTTATGAAATAGTACCAAATACAAAATATATCGGAGAATATTTAACTATATCCTATATAATTTATTTCATTCTTTAAATATTTAAAAAAAAAACTAAATAGGCTTTGAAAATTTGCTAAAAACATGAATAACCTCATGATCCTTAGCAGTTTGATTGCCGTGTCCCTTACATTCGAGTGGTAACAAAAGTTTTCATTTAGCGTAGAATTTGATTCGACACTTTTTTAAGTTTACATGATCCTTTCTTTATTATGTTCACCTAGTGAATCACCTGTTATTTATATCCGCTATCTAATTATTCTTGTCTCTACTACAATACAGAGCAAATACATAAGAATCTGATTAGATAATGGTTCGAGTAACATATGTGAATCATGGCAGGGAATTTGTTAAGATGGAACTATATTGTACATCGTTAAAAACAAAATACTTTTTCCCTGGCTGAATTGCATTCATTTTTCTGTTCAATTTGAAGAATTCTTCTTCTTCTTTTTTTTTTCCTGATTATTTTTTATTTACAAAAGAAAAGTATTTGGGAGTGGAACAATTCCTTTAAATTTGATATTGATCGTGGCAACATGTTATTTGTTATTGCTTGTTTCGAAGGTGAACTGCATACAGAAATTTTAAAGGAATTTAATTATTAATAGCAATACAATAATCCTTAATATAAAATAAATTAGCTTAAAGTATTTAATACTTCTCTGAGTTTTACATTCTTAGACTTTTCAGATAGAATGGAATTTATTACAGTTTAAACAGAATTTATGATTTTATTATTTAGCATTTCTTAATATAAATGAAAAAATTTCGAAATAGACATTGAGTGAAATTTTAAATTCCTGATTAGATCAGGAATTTTTATCAGATCTGGTTTTAGAAATTTTATTCTTGCATCAGTCTGATTGGGACGCTAAGATATTTCAGTTGAATAGATCTTGATGAACTGTAATTTTCAATCGTCATGTACTCACGTACATTTTAAGCCAGATCTATAATTACCTATATCTGTGATTATTATCAGTAGTTTGAATAAAAAATTATATTTGTGCAAAACATTTAATAAAATAAATTTTGACGATAACACAATTATCCAATTTCATGGATAATAACAAACACAAAAATATATTTTATACTGCTGTTTTTATTTTTACTATTTTTGATTCGCTGTTATATAAATGTGAAAATCTGTGATAAGAAAGTAAACATTTGAAACGAGATAGTACACTTTTATCTATTTTCTTGTATTGAAAAAGTGCCAAAATTTTTACAAAATGTATATCTTAATGTTCATTTTAAGCCCTAGCGCTCCGAAAAGTAATTCGATGTGTTTATTGCTCCAAAAACTTAATATCTATGTTTTTTTTTAAAAAGAAATTCCCCAAAAATTAATCTACATATTTTTACCACTCTTAATTATTTTTATCTGTCAAAATTTCAGAAAATAATGAAGTAGAATGCAAAATGATGCACTACCTTGAATGGTTTCTGGGATGATACATCGAAATTCTTATGGTTAAAGAAATGGTTCAGAAAATAACACATACTATAAATTTTAAACTGGGTTTAATTTTTCAGAAAAGCAGCTTTTGAAAATTATTTTTACCAGCTTCATTATGAAGGCACCGCAATATAAGAAAAGGTATTTAAAATATAAAGTCTTTAAAGTGTTTTATGTTTTCTGATGATAATTTTGATGGATAATTTACTGTTTTATTATTAAGAATTTATATTTTGTGGATTACCATTAATGTCTTTATGTATACTTTTTTATTGCAAATGGCCACTTCCTTTGGTCAACAACCATGATTGCATCTCGATGAGGTTGGTTAATCAAATATAAAAGTAGGCAATTAACTGACTAGAAATAAAACAGCTTTTGTACCTTCCAAAGTCTGATTGTGTATGTGTGTGTGTGTGATATTTTCTGAAAGAATTAATTTCGTTTTTTTTTTTATTTGCAAGGATCATGTTCTCGAACTTCAAGTAGACATGTCTTAAGACTCATAACTTGAAAAATTTTGAAACTTTAAAACTTATTTTTGGAATTTTTTAAATTTTAGTATTTTAGCTATTTTAAATTCCCTTCCAATTTATTTTTAATTGACTGACTGATTTTTTGTTGATTAATAGACCTTACAAATTTTATATTAAAATGCTACAATTGTTTCAATATTTTGATACTTTTCCTGATTTTGTTTGAAATTATTTTTAAATTTAAAGTCATAGATTTTTTAATTCTTGAAATATTTTTATCCGCTGTCCTAACCATCTTTTTTATTCCCGAAATAAGGTAAATCCCAAATAAATGGTTTATCTCAGTTTTTCACACTATTTATTAATAATATAGATATTGAAAGACAATTATTAAAAGATTTTTGTTTTAGAAGTTGTTAAAGAAGAGAAATCGTCCTTCATCGTGTTGTGTGCGCACCTTCTATTTGCAAAAAGACACAGATTTGAAGTAGAGAATATCTGGTCACTTTATTCGTATCTTAAATGACTATTCATAAATAGGACCGAAATATATTGCTATTTGGCGGTTATTCCCTTATATCGAACATTTAATAACTTAATGAAGTCAAAACAGATTCTTTAAAGTCCTAAGTTTTTCTCTTCTATCTTATTGCACCCCCCACCCCCCAAGAAAAAGAAGAGTAAAAAAGAAGCTAGGTTGATTAATTTTAAATCAAAGCAACACATGATGAGATCATCATCGCCAGAAATAAACGATCATTTAAGTGGTGCCATGGTATGTAATTAAGAACGTTTATGAGAAAGGTGACAGTACCATAACCCTTTTTCAGTCGCAATAAACCGCTTCTATAGCTGACTCTCAAAAAAATGTAGTTAAGAGTTAATCTTTCCCCAAATAAATGCCTTAATGAATCCCAAATTGGAAGGACACATGATGGAACCATGATCAGCTGAAATATATAAACATGTAAGTGATGTGACATGATGTAATTTTTCGGTATCATGAGCGGTGGCGGAGGTCGCCTCGTGCCTCGAGGTATATGAGGGGGGGGGGGCTCAAAATCTACTTGGATGTGTATCATAGTGATCATGTATCTCCCCTTCTGTCTAATTCACTGAATTTGCAACTTTTACTTTTTCTTCGAAGAGAAGTGTTCATTCACCTATAAAAGCGCAAATGAAAAAGTAAAGAGTTAAGTAAAATTGTTGCCGTATCAAAACTGTCTGTAAATTCTTTTCTTAAACTTCATGAGTTCAGAATATTTTTTCATCTCCTTTCCTATTCACACAGTATAGCATGTTCACCAAGATTTGCATACATAATCTTGATATAAAAATGGAAGTGTTTCCTCGAAATCATGAGCAAGAAAAATCACTTAAGAACTCAACGATTATTTCTATAAGTTATATGTGTAAAATAAATTACAAGGTTCATTGGTCTAGAAACAATTAAACAAATGATTAGTATATGAAATGGGTCGATAAAAGGCCTTATAATGCTATAAATGCATTAGGAATTGCCTTTCAATACATAATGATATCACAAAATAAATCTTAAGATAAAGTGAAAACTGATTTAAGTTCAACATTTATGCCAACTGCAGAGTTTACCCTTTTTCTAAATAGCCGACCACTGAACGTGGCAGTATCGACAGGATTTGTTGTGGTTTACACAGAGTAAAGAGTTACCCTGAAGGAGTTTCAAAATATATCAGCGCCTGTGACCGCCACTGATCATAAGAATGTGAAGCGGATGGCATTCTTCAGTCACGTCTTTTCTGTCGCAGCGGATTGGAAAGCTTTGAGAGGGCGGAGGGAACAGATTCAATACGTCTGTGATTTCATGATAATTCATTAATCAAACAGATAAGCGCAATGGTTGACTTCTCAATCATCGGCGCGGAGAGCCGATCTGGACTCGCCTTGCTTCTCGCGTGGTCACGCGTAAAGCTTCGCAGTCTCTCCGCTGGTCATAAAGCTCACGCGGCCTCTTCCAACGTAACGGATGTGGGCTTCTTTTTTTTCCTACCCCTTGTTTCTCTTAATGCGCTCCTCCCCGCTTCTTTATGCAGCAATAGAGCATGTAATACTCCTTGTCACGGGCGAAGGGGAGGAGCGAACAGCTTATTCGAAAAAAGAAAACTACTTTGTGTCCTCTACGCCCGAAGGCGCGTTTTAAATGCTGCCATATATCACCGGTGTTTCTTCCTCTCGAGTACGCAGGTAGGGACCGGGGAATAACAGACGAGCTGTTTTCACGAAGGGACTTCTGTAGCCATGGTGATCAGCGGGCACGGAAGGTGTTTGTTTGCTGGGACATTTACTTTTTTTTTTTAATCTCATTTTTCGATGTCCGCATCTTTTACTCTGTATATGAGTTTGTGAGTTTTTTTTTTTTGTTTGTTTGTTTGGGGTTTGTAAAATGAGGTCGGAATTTAAGTCGCTTGATTGTTTCGAATTTTTATTTCGGATTAAATTTGATATATGCTGGTCACTTCTGTCGATGCTCGATATGGAATTCAAGTTATCTGTAACCTTGAATAAAATATTTTACCCAATTTGTAATGTGTTGTTGTTGTTGTTTTCAATAGCACTTGTCATTGACAAGCCCACTGATCGCTGTCAGTGATTTTAAGCCTAAATGAGCATCATTTGTTTTTCAGTAGTGCCAACTAGGGCCGAGAGCATGACTTAGCTACTTCATGTTTCCCATTCGCTTGCACAATCCCTTTTTACAATGGGATTACATTCACACTACTCACAGATAGAACACTGAATAACAACCATACCCAGAACACTAGGAACACACACTATCCCTAAGCCAGGAAGCCGGCAATTTGTAATGTTATAGATATATATATATATATGTATTTTAGTTGCGTCCCAATCGCTACCATGCTTAGATATTGATGATATATCAATTTAATTTTGAAGAGCTGTCTTTACACAAACACATTGGTACGAATACTTTAGCCATAGATTCCCCCCCCCTCTAAATTTAAATTAGGGCAAGTAGCTTTTCTTCCCCTTCTGCACTTAGAGCCAAGTCAGAACAACCTTTTCCCTTGCATTTAGATTAACTCTTTCTAAAGCCATGAGAAATAGGCTTCCCACCTAATTAATCAATCTTTATATGAAGTTGTGTAGGCTGGCATAGGGACTGGCAATAAGACTGGAAGTCAGATTGCTTCGTTCCTAATCTCAAATAAAATTATGTATCTTGCTTTGTTACTTAACTAGCTAAATTAATTAATAAATAAAAACAAATTTTTCTAATAGGTGAAATGAGTCACTTTTCTTAAGCTGGTCACGATCCTAAAGATATTTTAATAGACCTTGGCTGGAAAAAATGGACTTTTAAAGGGTTGCTGGGAAATTACTTACTTGCTATTACCTATTACTGTATTTACTATTGTTCTAAGCCTTTAAGATATTTCTCTTCTATCGCAGTATAGATTGTTTTATCTTCCTCTTCCACTCTTATTGCTAATTCTTGAAGATGAAAAGAATGAACCTCTAAATTATCTCAGGTTTTGACTTGAAAATAGTTTGAAGCATTTTCCTGTTTGTTTGTCAGGCATAATGACTTTAAAAATCTTGGAATTTCATTTTCTCATTATGTTATGTTTTATGAGCTCGTTCTACTCATGAGTTGAATTAGAGAAATATGTCATCTGTCAGAAGATTGGACATTTTACTCATTTCTTTTCAGTTCTCACATACATTGACAATAAATTATTGCATTCTATACTGAGGTTAAAACAAATTTAAAGTTAGTTTGTATTCTGCCTGAGAACATTTTTTGATAAAATTTTGGAATGGGATGTAAATAATATGTGGAAATGCGTCGTTTTACTTTTGTACTTTTTAAAAGTTTTGATAAATAAAGTTTTTTTTTATTATTATTATTTATGTAACATGTAAAAAATACAGTGATGACGTAATCCCAGATTTTTTTTTTTTTGCTTCTTCGATGATGGGATGCATTGTAAGCATTTTAATGTTTGCTTCAATATTAACAACTTATATTTTATTGTTAACATAATTAACCTTCAGTAAATGAATTTAAACTAATTTTGAAATTACGAATTATTTCATGGAATCAAACAATAATTGGAAAGTTGTCATCATTTGAATATGTTCTTGCTCTTTAAAGGTTTTTTTTTGAAAGTCTATTGTAAATGATTTCTTTCATATTGTGTTAATTCATTAAGAACTTATTTTCAGTTAAATTGGTTTTACCTCTTTAAAACTATTTTCCTATAACCATTGTTGTAGCATTACGTGTGTCATAAATTTAATAGAAATTAACTAAATATGGCTTGAGTACCGTCATTTTAAACATAATCCGCCATTTAACACTTTCACTAACCACTATTCACTCCTGATATCAGGATCATCTATCTAATGAGATGCCCCCTTCCTTGCTATCTTTCAACTGCTGTAGAGAAGGTGACATCTAGTAACATAGATGGTTTGGTATGATTACATATTATTTGTAACGCACCTGCACGCCAGTGGCAGCGAATGTGTTAAGAATTATAGAGAGAATTTGCTGCAAATAATTTAAATTGGAAATTTTTAAAAAAATCTTCTTACTTCATGATAGAGTTGGATTTATATATTCCTTTTTTCTGGTGAAAGTACGATAGCATTTGAACAATAGATAGTTTACCACCGCATCTCATATCCTCGAATAGGTCAATAGTGCCATGATCAACCAACTGTGGCATTTCTACATGCCGGTGCTCTAACGATGCAAACGTCATTGAAGAAATGCACATCTCGCTCCAACAAGTCTGGTTAGTGCTAGACGGGATTAAATTCGACGTTTATCTGCAGACCCGGGAGAATTAATTTGCCATGTGGTGTCTCTATCGCGGCCTAGGCACGGGATAAATATACTGCAGCCCATCGCTTTTCGTTCCCTGGAGCCGTAACTATAGACTTGTTGGTTGGATTTCTCGCCGTGCACTCAAACAAAGTGTAATTGATGAGCTAATAACTTTCGCGGCATCAAGTGTGGCCGAGTCATTTGTCAATCTACACTCCCCCGTGGTCAGCGTCGCCCATTGGTCAAATTCACCTGCTCAGCCATCCGTCCCGGTATAAATATTTCGAAATTTGCATTAATCGCCTTCTCATTTATTCATCGCTTGGATTCCTCGGTTAATTTTCATAATGCATTTACTGTGTCCGGCTCTTTTGCCGGACCACCCAGAGGGACGCTGGGTCTGCCGGCCCTGACAGTCTCCTCCCTCGCGGTCCGGCCCTCAGGAGTCCCTCGACGACCGTCCGTTATCTCGTAAAAGTAATGAACTTTGCAGTGGCTGGAATTGGCGGAGGTTAAATGATGTCTTTTTTTTTCCCCCTCTCTAGCCCGTCGACTTCTAACTAGGGAGCAAAAAATGGGGGCGTATTTTTAGATGGGGTGTTGGAATTTAATTATTCAGCCATTTCGATGGTCGTATTAGTGAAGAAAATTTATGGCCGCCCGTTTTTACGCGGACGTCACAAATGGAGCGTAATGAGAGGGTTGAATATAAAGAGTGGAGCATTTCTGTTTAATTGCGATTAAAACTTGCTCGTATATGCTGCTCATGGCGTCAAGATGGTTCTTCCTATGTGGATGTGCTGGCTTGTTAAGTAGCTGTAGAATGTCCGATATTTAAATTCAATATTTCATGAGATTCATTAGATATATGAGATTATTTACAAAATACCAAATTGGATTTTCTGTATGGTAATATATTTGTTAGTAATCTATAAATTCTATTTATATTTTATTTTTTAAATCTATTATGCGATTTTTTTTGGTTGAATCTCGATAGGCTTTATCATAAAGACTGAATATTTCAACTGTTCATGCCAACTATTTAATGCATTATTACTATGTGTATTTTTTATTGCATCAAGATACAAACTTAACAACATTTATGCTTCAAATATCTTCATTTACCCCCTCAGAACCAACGAGGGAACTTATTGTAGGTAGATATTGCTAATTACGTGAAAATTTATATACAAGTGAAAACAAATATATATTAAATTGTGTTCAAGAAATTGTTGTCATAAGGATAAACTGTTTGGCTTAAGAATAAACTGAAGAATTGTTTGAAATTTTTAATTTATGTTTCCTTGCTTCGATTAAGGAGCAATACTAAAAGTTTGTAACGCATTAATATTTATTTAAAAAATAATAGGTTTCGGTTTTAATGTTGAAAAGTAAATTCAATTAAATATTGTTAAAAATAGTTTATTCTTATGACAACAGTTTCTTGAATACAATTTGATACATATTTGTTTTTACTTGTATGTAAATTTTTAAAGCCTTAACGCGTTTGAATTTTTTTAAGAAAGGATAAACAGATTAAAAAATATGTCTAGGATTTTCAATTTTTTAACTTTTTTTTTAAATCTTCATTATTTTTTTCCTCTGTTTGTAGTATATCATACTCTTCAATCTATAAGCTTAAAACTAAGATTGAATTTCATGAATGCATCTGTTCTAATGCAATGATTATTTTTTCTATGGAAGTTCAAGTCAAGTAAAATAGAAGCCGACGATTGCTTTCTAAATGGCAACTCATTCATCGCTGAGGTCTTTAAAATACCCCAGCGATGACTTCAGTTTTGTCACGACTTTGCGGTATTCCTTGGAACAAAATTAAATAGTAATAATAAAATAAACCCGAAGTGCCATAGCGTAAAAAGAAGCGATCCTCCGCTCTGTCTGTGATTTTCTCTTTCCGCCTTTTCCTTCTCTACCTGTACCGCCTCCCTTAAAAAGAGCTATTAAGTATTAATTACCCTATTCGTCGCACCGAAGAAACCGATGAGGAGAAGAAATAAAAACGGCCCATTCAGGGACGCGAGACGTAATAGTCCATCGAGGACCACTAATCCGATGTACGTAATGACACCTAACGGGTGACGATCGCGACGAACGTGGAGACAGACAGACGGACAAGCACACAAAAACGCAGATCCGGGTCTCCGATTGTATGTGCGCCTATGTATACAATAATCATAAAGGGGGGGGGGAAATAACTACCATCTTACTTCCAAAGTAAGTGGCGGCTTCAAGAGCTCCTTCTGTCCGCTGTGACCCTCAATTAACTCGCGAGCTCGACTCCATTTACCTGATATTAAGTCGCGACCCCCACCACTTTTCCTAACCGCCGAGGGTCGCTTTTTTGCCGGGATTCTCGTATAGGTTTTAGAAATTACCTTCGGGCTCTCCGCACACGATATAAAAAGAAAGCAATAATGATAATAATGAAGGATGAGGACGAAGCAAGAAAAAGGGAAATTGACAAAGAAAATAACAAGAGAAAGAAATTGCTGGTGACTATTTCAATTTGGACTCGATTCTCCGTCACCCTGGGAACACGGCGTGGCCTCGGGCTCAGAAGTCGGCTGTAATCTCGGCCGGTGATCTAACTTAATCCAACACACGCACGTGAGTAAGGCCGAAAAAAAGGACAGGCTTCGGTTCTAATTTAACTTGGCGAATGGCTAAGACACTGTAATTATGGTTGTGAACATAGTACCACGGCTACTGTGTAAGTATGGTAGAGAGGGGAAGTTTTATCTGCCCTCTTGTCTTGTTGCATGAGGATTTGCATTTGCCTCTTCGACAATTTGAAGTCCAAACAATATATCCATTTTTTTCTCCAGTCGAATGAGAGCACTTTGCATGTCTTTTGAATTTAATTTTAGTTTCATATGATTAATGTTTGAATTGCATGATAACGACTGATGTTAAATTTTCTACTTTGGCAAATTGCGCGTTTGGTATTGCATTGAAGCTACACCTTCTCAAATTTTCTATAAGTTCAGAAGCGAACACTCTGATATATAAATCGTCTTCCAGAAAATGAAACTTATTTTCGTGGAAAAGGTGAAACTGAAATGCTTTATTTTTCTTTGGGGGCTTCATTTTTTTTATTCCGCGATGAAGGAATAAAACTTATAAAAGTTTGAAGAGAAGAATTTATTGATAGATTCTTGATCGTCTGTAAAAAAACATTTTTAAAGAAAGAAATAATTTAAGTTGGAACAAAAATTCCAAAATAATTGTCCAGAGTTAACTTATTTTATTTCATAGATGTTTCATCTGTCTGCCTATTAACTACAGTTAGATTTGTGAAAAGATGCTTCATGCAGAGATAACCTAAAAAAATATTAAACAATTAAAAGACCCTGAGTTGCATCAACTTATTATAGGATTATTCTTCATATTCGCATTTGTAATTAAGGCATCGCGGATGGAGAATAGTCGTTTGAAAAGCATTGTCTATAACTATTGGTAAAAGTGTGATTTTTTTTTAATGAGTTAATTGCTAGAAAGCGAGAATTATCGTTATGCAAATAAGTACAATAGTTTAAATGCTTCACCGTATGATAAAAAATTTTCGTCAAATTCTCGAAATGATAACATCAAAAACAACTCCATTCAGGAAATAAATAATTGCATGTATCACCCCTAGCATCGGCATGTGTAAATGATATTCGAGTGAACCGATTAAACGAGTTATTTTATAAACCGAATGAAATCGAAATGTAAACAATTCTTTCTACTTACCAAGCATTTCAGCACGTGTTCAGCAATTCAACAGAAATTTTTTTTCTTTTCTCACCGAAACGCGCAAAAGACTGTTTGTTTCTTTTTAAAGATTCTGTTGGATTGCTGTTTTTTTAACCACGAGCGCAAGAGATCTTCTATCGTTCACTCTCCTGACAACTTTCCTGCAAGTGCGTGAAAAGACACTGAATTAGACACAACTTGCTTATGGGTAAGTTTTAATGCCACTGGTTACTATCTTATGTGACAACGTGCGCAGGACTTGGCATACAAAGTCCAGGCCACTTTAGAAGCACGTTGCTATTACCTATCTCACAGAAGATAAAGGAAATCAAGTGAAATATCTTTTGTAATTAAGAGTTTTTGAGCCACTGATTTTGTCACTTGGAATATCTTTGTGAGATGATGAGCATACAAAGTTTTGGACTTCCATTTTTAAAGATTTTCGTTGTGGTTAGAATTTGATTGATGGTTTTTAAAGCTGAATTTCTTTTCTTAACTGTTTGATAAGCAGGGCTTTTTATATTTTTATCTGTTTTTACGTAACGATGGAGATGAATAGGGTAAGCATGTGGACTCCTTTGTAATATGCATTTTGCTGCATTGTCATTTTTAAAAGTTATCAGATGGATGCGAAGTAAATGCTTAGTTAACTAATTAAGTGATGCAACGAATGAATGAATGAATAATCATAAAAAAAATATCGGATAGATTCTTATGCTTTTTTATACCCATTTATTAACAGTACTCAAATAAATATTCATACTTTTTTACAAATTTGTTGTGTTTGTTATTTATGTAGTTTTTTACAATTACTAATGTATAAGAGTGTTGTGTTTCTAAACTGTTATTATGTAGTTTTTTTTAATTATTAATTTATTGAATCAAATACTTATCTAGACTTCTGAGCACTTTGAAAACGAAAAAACAACAAAATTCATTTCCTATTTTTCTTTGAAAATATGCCGTATTACTTTCTTTGTTATCAGTTTGCAAAACATACTTTTTTTTTTGAATATCCGTTGGTTATTTATAATAATATTTGTTGCAACCGAGGAAAATATATTAAAGTTAGCAATTTTTTGAATTTAATTTCCGTTAAATATTTCTGTGATATAATGCAAGTTTTTATAACGTGTCAAAGGTTTTATTTAAAATTTATAAACGTGTATCATCAAGTATGCTATTTAAAATTTATCAGCACACATCTATAATATAATATGATGCATTATAAACCTAACATAACCAAATTTTTAATTCATGGACTTATCTTTAAGTTGCAGTTTAACTCGTCATTACCTTCCAACTACATTCTTACTTATTTTAATTAAAAATTTGTAAACAGATTTTTTTTTTTCTTGTGAAAGGGATATTTAGAAATAAGTTACGCATAATTTTAGTTTCTGATTTCTAGCAATGATTGTAATTTTAGGTTATAATGATTAACATTTTTAAATCAAGAAAATTAACAATGTATTATTTTTTTAAATTACTGTTCTCTAAAATAAAATTTGAAATATGCGTATTTTTGATGTTCTTTTATAGTACCTTACGTACTTAAGGATTGTAAAATCTATATAAACAAAAATGAATGTTGGTTTGTATGTCTCTCATGCCTTTTTAAGCCGATTCCTATGAAACTTGGTCAGTTTATTGCTTACGTCTACGGGATGATTATAGACATAGTACAATTATCTACAATTAAAAAAATAAGATTTGAATCTCAACCGCATCTATTTACCAAGGATTAATTGCCAGATGAGACAATAGATTCTGTAGGAATGCTAAATCCAAGTTAAAGGTTAATATTCTGTAGCTATAGTTCGCTATCATGCAACTTCTTTTCAGAGGTAATAACTTTATTACAAATTATGCGAAAAAGTTTTGGGGAGTGCAAGCCTGGGGGGTTTTAATTTTAATTAAATGTTAGCGTTTTTCGCAATAACCACCAAATATATTTAGTACAAATAATTTCACACCATCATAATTTTCAAAAATTATCGTTTCAAATATATTAAAGAAAGATTAAAAAGAAAATATTTTAATCGCATTCTCTGAAATTAAACCTGAGAATTCTGTACAAGTATTAAACGAGTCACGAGATCCAATAAATAATTTCTTTCATGAATGTTCTGAAAGAACGTCAAGCTTTACAATTTTAAGAGTTTATAATTCGTTCGTATCTTATATACTGTCGTACCGTTCATCCTATTTCGATAAAACATTACTAAAGTATTGATTGATTGCACTTAGTACTATTTTTTTTTGGTGGCAGCAACGCCCTGGGTGCCAGTTAGTATAGCATGAAACAAAATTTGTTTTATAATACTTTTTTCCTATGCATTAACAATTTTTCAAATATGATCCAGTGGAGGAATTTTGCTATTATCAAGAACCTGTCACTGTGACGACTATGCAAATGGCTGCAGCCGATGATTTAAGTTGCTTGCCGCTATCGCTTCTTTTTTGCGCAAGCCCGGGAGATGGGTGACTCGAATCGCACTTTTCAGTTGAGTGATGTCACGCTTGTGTCCCAGAGCCAGGTCCAGTGTCCGATAACTTTTCATCGCGCCCGGTTCAAGGCCATGGGAATCAATGCGATAGAGTGTATCAAAAGTCCTCAACGTCTCTCATCCACATTGAAACATATCGAGAGGAAGAAAGTAAAAAAACAAAAAACGAATTTTTCACGGGGTCGTCAGCGAATTTTTCGGTCGCTGACAAGTGGCTCTGGTGATGTCAACATGCTAGGTCAGCGCAGGATGGAAAATAATTTACTCTTAATTTTTTAATCACAACTTCTGGCTTTCGCAAGAACGCTTGAGAGCATTTAGGACTTGTTACTATGGTCTATTAACTGGACGGAGAAGTGATTTGTTTCCGACATCGCTATCGGTTTTTTGAAGCCCGATCTTACTACCGAACGGTCTGGAAGCATTTCACTTTCTGATGACGGATCGTAAAGGATCTTGCAATCAGCTAAAGGTAAAGCTATCTGATTAAATTAAAAATTTGAGTGCTATTGCTGATTTTCTTTGAGCAGTAAGGAACTTATGACTCAATCAAACAAACATGTTTTTGCTTGCATTGCATTCTTCTGCAATTAGAAACACTTGACAAAAAGTGATATTTAAAAAAAAGGTATGCCGTTTGCATGATTAAAAATACTTTGTTTTCCTCCTTAGAATAAAAATTGATTTGTGTGTTTAAAAAGTAATCTTATTTTTAGGAAATAGCCCCAATTTTAACTATTCAGCAAAATTACTATAGCAATTTCAACCTTTACAATTTAAAACTGATAAATTTATATTCCTATAGATTCCCCGTGTTTCTCAGTTAGTAAAACTTTTAAAAAAAATTATCTAATGTAAAATATGATTGTTGAAACACGTATATTATATCATTTATTAATTTGTTCTAAACAACTTACTTTCTAAACTGTTTATTCCGTTTTCTTTATGATATTGAATATGCATTTGCTATGCTAGACGAAATTTCTTCTCATATTTATAAATCTGAAAAACTATTCTATTTATTTAAAAAATTTATCTTTTGAATACTTTTCCTTATGGTATTGATCGTGCATTCGCAAGATTTTTTTCGTATATTTATTAATCAGAGAAATTTTCTTATTTAATTAAAAATAATTGCAATAAAAATTATAAATCTCAAAATAGATTTCAAAAACTATGGGATTCTGTTAAAAACATTTTCTTGATAAATATCAATGGGATAATGATAATTAAATTTATAGAAATTCTTGGATTTTAATTAATAAGACAAAAAAACCCAGCAAATTGAATTTTTAATGAACAAAAATGTGAAAATATCGCAAAATCTAAATATGAAATGATCTCGAAATTTTCTATATTCTAAATCTAAATAATTATAGAGTTGATGAAAAGCGTTTCCAAACCTGCTTGAGGATCCTGGTTTCAAGAGTGATGGGTAAGTGAGGGTGATAAGGTTTTAAATGATTGAAAAATTGATCGAAATTTCTTGAAGACTACAGTGACTAAGTGTAGGCAATCACAATTTTTATATCCTTGTCTCAAGACGTATACATTTTTTGACCATAATACCTATTCTAAATTGTCCAATTTGTTTTTCTTTATTTCATCTAATTACAAATCACTTACTTGAAAAGACGAGACATGAAGTGATAATAACTGAACTTCAAATTATCTCTTTTTTGTGTGATACCAATTCTTCCAGGTTTTCGGCAAACTTAGCAAAAGAAATTGCTCAGATGGGGGGGGGGGGGTTGAATTTACCCTCAGTTTGGGTCGTGTTAGCCAACGGCTGTGCGTGTTTCAATCATCACGTTCTTACTGTTCGAAACGAGAACAAAGAGGGCCTTGGAAGAGGGTGGGGGTGAAAAGCTCCCCCCCCCTCTCGATCGCCTTCTAGTGCTTGACTCCGTTTCCTTCGGGCCCAACCGGCCAGGTGATTCTTCTGACTGATTTGATCGTCCGAAAATTTCTTGATGTTTTATTGTTTTTGCTCAGACTCTTTTAGGTTTTAATTTTGGGGTTATTTATGAAGAGAAATTCTCGTCTGCAGTGAATGGAGTTCCATCCTAATTGTCTTCGCTCTGAAACTCGCTAC
>JAPMOQ010042621.1:931978-1003063 GCA_026543055.1 Argiope trifasciata
CGGATCTGTTTCCTGGGCAATATTTACAAGCTATCTTTTTTAAAGCCCTGATTAGAACTGTGAAAGTCTATCATTTGATTTCTATAAAACAATATAATTAATTTTGTGGTGTGAATTTTTGACGAAGAATTGTGAATTATTTTTCTCGCCTTCAAATTAGCTGGAAATTGGTTATTCAAATAATACAATCCAGACACAGCCTTTTCTTTTTTTTAAAAATCCGTTTTTGAATTTTTAAAGTTTTGTGATATTATTATTAAAACATTTCTATTGGTGCATACAATTTGAAAAGATGTTGACTTTATGAAATAGTAACAAAATGCACATCAATTATTTTTGTTTAACAATTTTTTTTTTCAATATTTTTGTTTAATACCCCAAAACTGAGCATCATTAAAGGGCATATAACATATTTACTTTTATAAGTGGATAAATTTTGAAAGGCGAAGTATGAATTTGCATTATATTTCAGATTCATTTATTGTATTATAGATAATGCATGGATATGTTTGATCGATAGCTAAAATACGTATTGCAATGAATTAATTCTTTGGAATGGAAGTCATTCGAGATAGAGATATTTGTAGCCTCATTTGTATTTTTGTACAAGAGGTTCACGTGATAGTAATTCGAACTATTGATGGCGATAGATAACTACTTATCTTATTTCTTTGGGCCATCTTATTGTCTTCATCTCTTAAATCTTTGTATGATCTATTATACTTATCATTATCAGATGCATCAATAAATCGGGTAATTTGACGATCAAGAAATTCATCATTCTTTAAATATATTCTCCATTATTTATTAAATTCCGAATTCTTTAAATCGCAAGATTTGCATAAGTTTGTGAATTACATTATCGAATCTAATGAATCTTCATCACAAGTTTCAATACTTTGTCGCGAATATCAAGTACAATCAAATTGATTATCCATCAAACAATTTATCTTAATTCCTCGAAAAGAAGATCCTGTTCAGAGGCTGTCATTTTTTTATTAGTTAATTATTAAATGTAAAGTCTTTTAACTCTATTAAACACAAGGCATTTTTCCCTCTCTTTGTCACCATGTCAGTCATATATTTTTTTAATTCACATCAGTCAGACATATCTTCAAAGAAATCATTCCCAGGAAATTAAACGTTTCTTGTTTGCTAGTGTAAAAATTCTCTAGCTGTCTAGAGTAAAAATTCTGAAAATTCTTAAAAATTATTTCCATATTATAAAACTGAGAAACAGACGGATCTCTCTAATATTCACATCAATTTTGAAACTAGAGGGTTGAGGATTGATTGAATTCTTAGTCTTGGATTTAAACTAAGGAATATTAAATAATTAGTATAAAATTTTGCGAAAAAATTATATATATATATATATATATATATATATATATATATATATATATATAATGCCTTTCTCTTTATCTTGTGATCTTTTAAAGGATAAAAAAGTGCTTTTCAAGTGCTTAGCTGACCTTGATAAGCACTCCATTGATAGATGTAAAGAGAATTTATGATAATAAAAATCCAATATCGGAAATTTGCATACATTTCACTTCAACTGATATGAAAGTAAAATTATGTTTCAAATATTTTCGCTTAGTACTTTTATATGCCTTATTTATGTAATATTATGGTTCTTTCATTTTCAACTACATGTGTGCACGACTTTGCTGCGTATCAAAAGTACTTATTCGAGAAAAAAGCAATATTCATTCTTGAATAAAAAGCAAAAAATCACCTAAGGCTATTTACATTCTAATAACTCTACTAATGCATTTTATAAATGAGTTTTAGAATCTTCTGCCAATTATGATACTATTAAAATAACTTTCTGTCGAGGCAAAAAAGAAAGCCCATTCGTGCCTCGAAAGATAATAAGGCCCCATAAAAAAAACCGAAGGACACTCATTTGGCGACATTGGTGTGTCATCTTGTCCTTCCTAATGGCTTAGATCTGGAAATTATTTAATCACACTGGAGCCAATTATCCTGCGATCAACTTTCTGGCCGACGATCATTCGTGAGATAACCTCTGTGAACATGCATAATTATCGCCGGACGTGGCTTCGATTTAATTACTGGACCGAGAGATTAATAAGGGAAGGTATTAGCATGGGTCGTACGCAACGGGAGAGCGACCACACCTTATGGTCGCCTGGAGAAAATGGAGAGTGTGGGTGATTTGGACACAAACGCGATCTGCATACTAATGATCGAGTCGCCCGGAATGTGATCCGGGTAGCCTATTAGAGCCAGGCGGGGTCCTGTCAGGACCAGACTGTCCCATGTAATGGAAGCCCTCCTGTGATTCATTTTTAGTGCTGTTTGCCCTTCGTTTTATCATTGCATACTTAATGTCATAGTGACGAAGAATAAATAATGCACTGGACCGTGAGGGAGGGTACTTAGCATAAGTACGCCGATGGTTAGATTACGTGTTGACCAATACTATCACCCACAGGAGGAGCTCTTTTCATTATTAGAATAGGCGTGCATGCAGAACCACTGTGCTCATCATGGAATGCATACATTATTGTAGGACATGTTGGGGCCCTTTTGTAACGCATCATGAAAGCATGATGGCTTTGGACTAGTCATTTTAAGAAGGACGTATAAATTACATTGTTTCCTGCGCGATGAACTTGTTTATATTCAAATTGATTCTAAATTAAATCGTAAAATTAAATGATAATTTCAGTAAATTTTCCTTTTTTTTAATCTTATTCATTGTTTATTTTTTTACAATGCAGCATTTCCTTTTTCAACATCGTTGCCCATATTTTATTCAAAATGTTAAAATTCTACACCCTCATCTTTTGACTGTAGATCTATTTTAATTTGGCGAGATGTCGAACCGTATTGGCACAGCATGGAACAAGCAAGGCTCTGGTCCAGAAAACTAAACTAAAACAAATCAAACAAAACCGTAGACTCTCATAAAGAAAGCTGGAATATTTTAACTTTTAATTACACAAATAGAGAAAAGACTTAAATTGAACTGAAGTTTTGAGAAAATCAAAAATGTAAATTTTTACAATGTTTATTCTAATTATAAGCTCAAATTTTAATGAAATTCAAAATGTTGATTCCGAATAAAAAGAGTTAGATAGTTAATCCAATTCTATTGGATGACCTGATGAGTTAATACAAGGGGTAAAATGAATCAGCATTTATAAATATTTGCCCAAGAAGAAGTTAGAGAATTTTGAAAAATGTTTTTTTATTAAAGGGAAGAATATTTTCAGGAATTTATTTCAAAAATATTATATCACATTGTGTGGAAAATAGTGAATTGCATAGAAATATATTTTCTAGTGTAATGAGGGAAACGCACACATTACTTTAGTTTGCAGTATAGTCGCATTTGATAATGAAGCATAATTTATAATTTTAACCATAGTTTGCAGTTTATACATATGTGTAGTGTTTTAACTACAATTCCTAATTTAAGATATCTAATATCGTCAATATAATAAAATATAGAAAAACTGCTTCGATATTTCATAACATTTCAGATTTTTAACACTTTTTAATTATTTATTGTAAGAAGAAATTTCTTTTAATAATAATTTTTCTCCTTTATTTTCTCAGTACGTTTGTATAAATTTATACCATTTCATCACTAACTCACCTTAATATGCGGAAAAATAACGAATAACCTAACGTCTGACTCATAAGTGAATTCAACAGTGCTCATATTTCTATTTCCTTTTAACCGCTATTTCATTATCTGTTGATCTTGGAAAATGAATCCCGACGTCATCAACACAAATTCCCAACTTGAAATCCAGTTGATCTTGAAGGTGTGGAAAAGATCGAACGCTAGTTTGCGTGCCAACACAAAAGGCAATAAAAATCCGAATAGCTTTCGGCCTCGTTTACTCGAATGTAGAAACCGTGGCTCATTATTAGCCGTGATTGAAATCGCTTCTTTCATGTCGAACGCACTGGACATTTAACCCCTGGACAACCTCGTAACATTTCTTGAGTGTGAATGGTACGCATCAACGCTTCTGTCGTCAGAATCGTGGAGAGTTTGTGTTTTTTAGATGCATATTTCTTTCAGTCCAGGAGGTTTTTATTGTCGCTGTAACACAGCGGGGAGGGGGAAAGGAAAGTCGCTGATGGATGATTGGGTTGTGTTAGGGCCTGGCACAGTTCTGCGACCGATTCCTGTCGAGTTTGATGACAGGTGGTTGGCGTTCCCAACTTTCTGGCCATATCAGATTTCGTGGCTGAGACATAGTTTGGGAGTCACGTCATCATAACCAGCTACAGAAATACTGAAAACAAGCACCTTTACTGCCTTTGTTGCGGAGAAGTTAGATGACGACGGTAGGAAGGCTACTTTTTTTCGTCGTAATTGGTTAATAGCTTTTTTTCCCAATAGAATCCGGTTTGTTGCAGAAATTGTTGAACTGCGTATTGTTCACCGAAGATGGATTTGAGTAAACGATTTCACTTTCTTTACATTAATTCGATTTGATTGATTGCCACTATATTTTTTTATGCATAATAAGCCGGCTAAAGCTTAATAAACCAACATATTTTAATGTTTCAATTTATGGAAATTTCATTTTTCAAATTTATGGGAAAAGTCATTTATGGAAAAAACCAAAAATATGGTCAAAAGTCAAATTTATGGAAAAGTCATGGTGTTGAAATTTTTGAGGATGAAATTTTAGAATTTAAGTTAATTTAGTCATGAAGATTTTCAAAATAAATATTAATTTGTAATGTTCTTATTATTAATTTCTATTGTTGACATTGCTATATTCAGTAATTTAAAATGCGATATTTGGTTTTTTTTTTGTGTGTGTGTGTGTGCGTGTATTTCCCAAAAGTTTAAAATCTAAATGGAGTTTTATGACAGATTGTTTTCACCATTTCATATATTTGTCTAATTTGTTTGAAAATTAAAATTAAACCAATTTTTATATCTAATATTTAAATTTAATTACATGAATCACAGGAAATTTATCACAGCAATACGGAAATAACACTTGAATGTGAATATTATGATGCATTCTCTATTACGAATTGGAATTTCAAATTATGAAGTATTAATCAGCTAGAAATTTTCATGTCGGTATATAATTAATCCATTCATTTCAGAAGTTTTTTTTTTTTGTAGTTTTTTTAAACTGGTCAGTAAGTTTTATTAAATAGTTATGAGACATGTGAACAATTTGCCACTTGTTACAGCTTTTTTACTTATATAAATTGCTAAAAAATTTGGTAGATGTTGTGCGTAGATAATTGTATCAACTGGCTTGTTTAATGACTCATTTATTTATTTTAAAATTATTTTCTAATTTATTTTTTGGAAAAAAACTTGCGAAATTAATTCGCTTTTAACTTAAAAAAATAAGAATGGAAATTAATTAAATTGACAGGTTTAAATTGCTGGGGAGAAAATCTTTAAATTAAAGGATTTTTCCAGGAAATTACTCTTTGTTTTAATCGTTTCTTTTATAGTTATTCGAAAAATATTAAGCACAAATTAAAAATTTGGCGGAGATAAATATTAAAGGTTTTTCCCTCTTTTTTTTTTCCTTTTATTTTTATGGGTGAATAAAATAAATTAAGCTATGCAAAATATAGTTTATATTCTGCTTCCTATATTAAAAAAAAAAGTGTTGCCCTTATTTAATTCTACAAGTAAGTTTATTAACTGTAGGCAAAATACTACTCCGTAAAAGTAATTAACGCAGTCAAAATATTAATATTTACTTGATGGTACCTGCTTTACGCAGATTATTTTTAAATGGATCCTCAATTATATCCTTAGTTTAAATATTCATCAAAATGCATTTTAAAGGTTAGTTGTGATATTTTTTCATCTTACGCAAAAACATTTAAGTAAGAAAATTAAAGTAATAACTTAGTGCGTTGTCCTTTCTTATACAGAAATTAGTTCTTCTAATAGACTAGACAGAAACAATATTTTCTTTGTAAGTTTCTCTAATGTTTGAAACAAAAAAAAATTTATTGTCCTCGAAATAATCCTCTCCAGCACCTGTGTACTTTTAATGTGAATTCTTCTGCGTAATTATGGCTTTTATAAACAGCATTTTCTTTTTAACTCTCAAACTTTTACCTGAGTCCAGGGTATTATTTTTACGATTGAGTGACAGTCACGAATTTGCTGTTATACTATATAGAATGACATTTCTTATAAAAAGTGTATCCTATTATATTTTACATGATAAATTGTTTTTGTTCTAATTAAAAATCCGGTATGAAATGTTGTCAAAATAATGAATGTCAGGTGAAATTTCAGATTAGAAGTAAAAATTGTTTTAATTTGGAAGAATGCATTTTTTATAACTGTTCTGGTTCTTAGTTGCTGAATTATTTCTATCCAATTAAAAAGTAATGCAAATAAAACAAAAATTGGACATTGTTGAGTTTTTGGTTAAAAGGTATATAAATTCTTAAATTGCGCTTTTTTACATTGGGAGAGTATGCTTTTAGAAGTTATTTGTTTGTGAATTTTTTCTTATTAATTCTACTTTAAAAAAATTATACGACAAATAATTGAGAGTGTTTCTAATACCATTTGAATAAAGCTTATTGCCATTTAAATAAATAAAAACACATCGAATTAATTCTATTTGCTAATTTCTGCACACACACACAAATAATAGGTTAGAAATTTGGAATAAAAACAAGCAGTAATATTTTTTTCGAAAATTTTGTATTTTTAAATTATTAATCTAAGATTTTAATTAAAAGATAAGAATTCATTAAATTTTTTAAATAATTGGCAACGCTTTTGCATCCATTAATGGTCTAAAATAATCCTGCTTTTGTTTGCTAGTAGCAACTGTTCCCCTAAACTTGTCTTTCGGTCTTAGTAAAATGCTTTTATTTATTTATTTATTTTATTACACTAAAACCAAAATCAGATACGACAATCCTATGTAGGCCAAGGCCTACAGTGTCTATATCTGCTTCCTTGACCTTTTGATGCGGTTAGGTGGTTAGGCTAATTCGGAACCCCTCATGTTTAGTTTCCAAGCATGCTTGGTCCTCTGTTTACAGACCCATTGGAGGGATAAAAAGCATTTATTTTATTAAAGTAATTATAAAATTTGGCGTTATTGTTGTGATGTTTATGGTTCAAAAGTACATTTTTTGTGAGAAAAAAAATAGATTAATGATCTCGTAATCCTTGTGGTGTCGCAACTTGTTTAATTCGAGCCAATATCATTATATTTTGTTGCTGTTATACTTGTTGCTCCGTAATTTAAGATATGCTTCGAATATCAAAAAATTTTGTTTAAAAATATTTTATTCAGTTTTCCGATATTAACAAACAAACAAAGAGTTATGAAAGCTATCTTAACTTCATGTTAGTGTAAATACTTGTAATAAACTGAATTACTTTTATTTGTTTGTTACTAATATGGACATTTTTTCCCACTTACAAATTCAACTTGCGAAAATTGTTTACTTGCTTTAAACATATTGGGAAAAAAACTTTCTTAATAGAGAACTCTAATATAAAGAATCAAACATAGTGTAAGATGATATGACTGAAGAAAGTATATTATAATATCAACAAAATATATTTCTTTATAAAAAAAACATAAAAAATGAATATAGCATTGATAAAATGCATTGAATGAAAAAAATGCCATAATTTCGGGGTTAAAGTAGAGTTTTACAATAAGCATTTAAAAACTCAAATATCATGTGCATATTTAGTAATTTGTAGAAAAATTAACACTTCTTACTCGTTGAATTAAGTTTTCTTCGTAATTATATTTTAATAACTATTATTGCAACCTGTACTATTAAATTTTAGCAATTTTCTTTTCAATAGATATCATTGCAACATATCCGATTAATTACCATAAAATGAAATAGCTATTAACGCTCCACAAAATATAAATATATAAAAAACATAACTTCAAATTACTGATCGATAGTGTCTCTACACAAAATTGTAATGCAGAAATCTTATTTTTCTTTAAACACAAGTAATAGAATATAATGATGAATGAAATGAGACCAAAAATTTAAGAAAAATCTTGAGATGCAAAGAAGTTATGGATAAAAATATACTTATAGATGCATTTTTTCCAGAAATTTGCAACTTAATTTTACAAAAAATACCTATAAATGAAAAAATGTTTCAACAATAATAAAACTTTTGGGTCATTTCATTGTTCATATTATTTAAAACACACGCTGAAATTCTTATGTAAATACCTTTTTTTTTTTAGTTTCAGATATATCATGTTAACTGTGGATAAATTTTATGAAAATTAATGTTAAACTTTAACTGAAAAAATATTTGACCCCGGATGATAGGTCAGGTCTTCCTTTTCCTAGAAAAGAGGAAATTCTGAACTACAAAAAATAACAATTAAAACCAATTTCGCCGTTGTGGTCTATAATCAATGTTTTTAACGTAGTCAAATACCATTAAACATAGGCAGAATGATGGTACTCGCAAAACAGCAGAACCCACCATTTTTTCCCTATCCTCCATTTCCCCAAGAAGAGGGAGGCCGACATTTTTCCAGAGAGAAATGTCTCCCAATCCTCCTTAGACTGATGACTGCGCTCGAGTTTTATGACACAGCATCGCGGCCAGCCGCTTCGGGCTGTCGCTTTTACCGAAATAAGAAACAGCAGTTAGTCGCCCCAGCAAGAAAGGAGTGCATAATTTTCGCGTGACTGCACTTTCTGTCCATCCCTCCTCCGACGTTCAATATGTAAACACGGCGACCGGCGTCGCAAGGTACATGGTAAAAAAAAATCTGTGCCGGGGCGCACGCAAGTTATCGTGACTGAGGGGCGTCGTAGTAAATGCCGCCCCCTCCGTGGGAATTATCCTTCCAAAGTGGCGTATGGAAGGGGCTTTTGATTTCATTTGCTTTTGCTAAAGATGTCAGACTGGGAATGGCTCTGTGCGAATGGGTTGCTTTGATTCGAGTGTAATGAGGTTCCTCGTTATGGGAAGTGTTTTCTCGATCGGATTATTTGTGGGCTCCATTTTTTTTTTCTTTTTTCGAATTTATTTACTCAGTACGGATTCTTTGGTTCTGCTGGCTAGTGCCCAGTAAATCCAGTTGGGAATGTAAAATTTTGTAATAATTAATATTGTTTTAATGTGCGAATAAGTTTATTGAGCTAGTAATTAATATAATTGACAAAATTAATAAATAGTCGTATTTCTCATTGATTAATGTGAGGAACGGATGCATTTTTCAGAACTAATTAAAAAAACATATATCATGTTTTATATTTAAAAGCGGGTTTTTTTCTCTAGTTTTTACAATATGTACTTTAAGTTTCTATTCCCCCAATATTTTCAGACTGGTAATTTCTAGAGCATTAAAAGATAATGGCAGAAAAGAGAAATCGATAAATAAGTTACACAGATGTAGATCGAATCTTCGGGCATATAAACTTGGAAGATTTATGGAAATTTAGTTAGCAGGAATATATATTTCAATTTTTTGTCATCATGAGGTTGTATTAATTATGGGTCATAATTAATACAATAATGGATAATTAATTTTTTAAGAATCAAGACTATTAAACTAAATATTTTTTAAGGAAGAAAAAAATATCAGATTTTTCAATGTATTCGAGTTTCATAGTATTTAAAATTAAGAAAAAGGCATTTAAGAATATATTAGAAATATGTTCTTATTAATTCATGTCGTGAAACACATGTTAAAATATTTTATATTGTTTTTTTATATTCTTTGCTATATTGTATTTCATTAACTGTTAAGCTTTGGGAAAAATAAATTACCAGAAATGCCTTTATTTTCAGCTATGTAATTTTTTTAATTTCGATTATTTAATTTGGTAAGCTGTCACTACAATAACTTATACTAAGTTAGTTAAATATTTCACTCTCAATTTCAAATTTTTATACTAGAATTTTCATATAAAAAAATTATGTAATTATAATAAGATATTCCATTTTATTAAATAATCATGTATTCTACTCAGAGAGATTGTTTTTTTGTAAAATAGGAATCATTTTATTAAAGCAAAAAATTGATTGTATATGTGGGAAACGTTATTAAAGAATAAATATTTCTTACTAAATTTTATATTAGTTTTATATAAAATATTGTGTAAAACCGCTTCCGAGTATCATTGAATTACATAAAAATTTCCAATTATTTCACACGATTAATTATTTTTAATATATATCAATCGTTTCATATTATCATAAGCCTTTATTTTATAAAATTTAAAATAATTATCAGTTTCAATTAGCCATCTAAATATTTTGCAATGCAAGTGTTTTTAATATTCAGAAATATGGAAAAAAATAATTACGAATTTATGAAATATTTGTATTTGCACTGCTTTATAGCAGACATTTAACCTTTTCCATGCTCAATGTAAAAACTTAAGCAGTTATATATTTATATTTTAAAACAAATTTTCTGAAAAGTAAAGTTGTTAAAAAATAAAAGACATATGAAGTATTTATTAATATAAAGTAATTAATATATATATATATAATATATTATACTCGTAGGAAAGACTTTCGAAACAAATCTTTTCCTACGAATTCATTCTTGGAGTTTTGGTAACAAAACACTAAGTGGGTGTTGCTCCCCCATTTGGTGTTTTGATTCATAGTTTTGATCTCCATTCCATGGCAATCGTACAGACCGTTAATCTTTTTTCCTGAATATTTTTCTGAAAATTTCAATTTTTTCACCTCCCATTCCACCCGCATTGATTTTCGTGAAATTATTCAAATATTCATTCTTTTTTTTCTTCTCGATTTCTTTTTGCGCCATTTGCTGTTCTTAAACGGTCGCTTCAGTATTGCTATCATTGTTTTATAGCGGCTTTTATTTTCCCACTCCGGGACTCTAAGATCGAGAGGTAGAAACCATGAAAATAATAGCAGGCACGTAGAATGAAATCAACTCCAGATTGCTTTACATATGTGTTATTTTCAAGACAGCAGAGATTTCTCTTTTAATATTGTTTTTTTCATTCTGTTGTTGACTTTATTGATTTGATTTAACAAATATTTTTATTATTTATTTATGTTATTGACATTTCCTTCCGGTGTGTTCATGATGTGATTTCTATTACTTTTACTTTTTTTTAAGTCAAGTTTTTTAGTCTTGTTAATAAAAGAATGCCTTCTGCGTATACTTGTTTGTTTTAAACAATTTAAATTTATCTTTATTTTTCCATATAATTTTTTGCTTTTTGCCCTTGCCCCCCATTTTCTCAGATAACACAATTTAAAGATGCTTGATATACAGATTTCAATATAAATGTTTGATAAAGATGAACATACTGCTGGATATGAGTTATTAGTATTGGCAATAGTAATTACATAGTTTCGATTTTGGTAATTTCCTTTTTTGTTCGTATAAACGTAATTTTTGGGATTTTTTATTTTTCAAGCTTTTATTTTTTTTTAAATTGAACATCCTTTCTTTATTTATTGCTGTAAAAATTTTCTCATTAATATGGAGAGATCACCAGGTCCTAACCCTCCAATGCATTAGTGTTAAAAATGGTGTTAAAGGTTAAAAAAATGCTCCAAAAATTTGTGTGATTACACATCATACTCTGTATATTTATGAGAAATTAATTGCTAATAATTTTGTTATAAAAGAGAAATTAAGTAAAAAAAAATTCGTTTTTTCGTTTTAAATATAGAACTTGTTTTTCAAGCCAAAAAATTTAAGAAAGGACGATCGTGAGATTATATTCATGAGAATTTAATAGAGTTTGGAAAATATTAACCAGACAAGGTTTCACAAACTTGATATAAAGGAAACTCAATAAGATTACTATCTGTTGTGAAAACATACAAAATGAGAATATGATTTTGTATAAAATGTGATGTCTGGTAATAAAGGAATAGGATCGATCGCAATTAAAAGGAGAACAACCAATGTCAGATCAGCAATTGGAGTGAGTTCCTTTCTTACAGAATCTGGACTTATTAAAGAATACATTGATTTGGATTCCTAGATAACCTTTGAACCTTTAGGTCCAGTTAAAACCTTTAGCTTCCATGGTATAGTATGAGTGATAAATATATTGCTGGACTCTTGCATACTTATTGTTTGAAGTTTTTTCTCTCTGTCTTGTAAGTTGATATAGATTCTAGAAATTGTCACATGAGAAGATTTGGGATGGTTTCATTTAGAGACACAGTGTTTTTCTACGGTAAGCAGTAAATATCATAAATCTGAAGTACTTTTAGTTCTAACTCTTCCACTGTGCATTCTAATAGCTGCTTTAGCCCATTTTGTGTCTCCCATACTCATATTCAGTCATCTTGCCATATATGTAGGGTTTTGCCCCGTTTCTATGATTCTTGTGACTCATCGTCATAATTCTTCAGATACATGATATTGCTGTTCACATTAAAAAATGAGAGAAAAACACTATTACCTTGAAATTTCACATAGCAATTATCATTTGTAGAAAATATAGATGTTTTTAAAGCCATCTTTGGAGTTACGGCTCTAATGATATTCTTCTAATTGTTGTATTGTTTTCTGACCCAGCTTCACATTGAGCACTACTGTGTTATTTTTACGAAAGCTTGCATTTGGCATTTTTATCTTACTTTTTCTGGCTCATCTTTAACTTTTATAGATCCTTATAATTTGAGATTTATTTAATAATCTCTGTTGCTGTTCGTCGATTACTTATGGAATTTAAAGCTGAAAGCACCATTTTCTGATCAAATGGCGAGCTACCGCTGTTATTTTATGAAAAGGAGATTGAACTTGAAATAGTTTTAGAATCGCTCCCTATAGTTTTTGAGAAGCCTTTCCTTTTAAACATACATATCAGATTTTTTATCCAAACATATTTACACTGTATTTCATTAACTCTAATTTCACTATACTATCTATTCCATTTAATACTTTCCCCCGATTATTTGCATCCTTAGTAATATCCTTGTCTGTCAGTATCCGAATTGTTATTCAAAAAAAGATTGTTAACTAAAATACCAAAAAAAAAAAAAACACCACCTCGCTTTTAGGATATTTAACATAACGCTCTTTAAAGAGAACGATTTACAGCCTTCCCTTTCCAAATTATATTTGCATTATATTTTTTTAACCTAAAACAATCTTCTTCCCATAACATATTCTCTTCCCCTCGTCGGTGACCTCAGAAAAGGAATGCTCTGCCGTGTCCACTACCCCTCCCACGGGGAATCACCTCAAATCTCCTGAGATTGTCCACAACAAAGGGTCCGCAGATTAACGCCCTGAGTAATAACCAAAACGTTGTTATTTGGTTGACCACCGGACAATAGCCTGGGCAGCACCAACCTTGCTGTAATCAGAAATTATCTCCACCCACCCTCTCACGCCGGGATGGTGCGAGAGGGGTGGGTGGATCTTTCTCTGGATATTGGGATACAAATATGGCCCCTCCGAGTGCTCTTTGGGGGACCTGCGCCATCAGCACGTCCATTCCCCCGACGCTCGTAACCCCATCGTGGTGAGAGTTCCTTTCGGTATGTGCAGTTTTTGTGGCCTAACAATCACACTGGGCTAGACCCGCGGATAGGACGAAATGGGAAACCCGTTAACTACGTCGGCAAATGAAAGATTCGCTCGTGTGGACAAGTCCCCCTGGAATAGCCTTAATCCCACTTGTCAAAGTGGGACAGGTGCTTTTCTTTTTCATTCGCTTGCTTACATTGGAAGCATTACCATCTGTAATTTTTTTTTTAATAAGCTAACATTTTGAGAGATCTCTATGTTTTAGACCTCTAACACGTTGTTTGCCGCGGCAATTTTCAGAAATCTGGCCTAAAATGACATTAACTAATTTGAACTAATTTTTGTAATTATATTTTTTGTTCGGTTTTGAAGAAATTTTCTGTTCCTGCAAGCCAGCTTTGATTTTTTGTTCTTTTTCCAGAAACCATCTGTCAATATGAGCACTGATATACTACGAGTTTATTCGTAGCTGCTCAAAAATTTCAAGCAAGCAGTAATTGGCAAATAAATGGCAAGTAAACAGTAACAGATAACTCGTGGTTGGTGTCCTAGAAAAGAACGCAATCTACAAGTTATCTCGTAGTTGGCAGTCAACGTGCTAAATCCAAGAGATTATGATTTTGATTAATAATCTGTAATATTGTCACTGACATTGTATTTCAGTCGTTACTTTCATGTTTTTCTTCTAAATTTGCAAAACTGTCGTATCATTTGTAAAATAATTAATGGAATATAGTTTTTGTAAAATATTTATTTGCTTATTAGGATTAAAATATTTATTTGCTAATTAAATCGATACTAATATATATATATATATATATATATATATATATATAAAGAGAGAGAGAGAGAAAGAGATAATAAATAATTTTAATCCGTATATGTATTGTTAGTAGTTACACGCATTTGAACGTTATATTTTTATGCTATATAATATTATTTAGAATGAAAAAAGAAATAGCTCAATGGATTTTCTTTAAAAAATTAATAATTTTATAAAAGCTTTCTCAGATTAAAATGCTGATTGAGTTTCAATGCCTACGATCATTTTTTAAAATGCATGCATTTTACCTCCATAGATTAAAAATAAACAGCGCGAGCATACAAGCACGCGCAAATCCACAAATTGAAAAGTCAGTAATTTTAAAATTTAAATTTTTAAAATTTTATTCCACTCATTAGAAATTACCAGTTTTATTAGGTGATTTTGTAAAGTGATTCTTCCCTCAAATGTTTCTATAATTAATTTGAATTCTGTAAATGTTAATGCTGTAGCTGGAGACTGCAATTTTTCGATTCTCATACATTTATTTATTTATTTCTCTATACATTTTATTAAACTGTGCGTTCGTTTTAAAGATTAAATCATGAAAGGGTGATTTAAAGTAAACAACAAAGGCTGATTGAGCATTTAACACTCGTTTTTATTTCTTGGTAAGTTACATTTTTTTAAACCTAAAGCATACAAATAAATTACTAACGATAACAATGTTGCATAATTTTTTAATAGAGTTAGAAAAAATTTTACTGCAGTTTTAATGACTTCTGAATAATTCTTAATTTTTTTTCTTTTCTCTTTACTATCCATTTTAATAAGAATATAATTGTAATAATTATTGAAACAGCTGGCGAAATACAATGATACCAAATGTTAGTTTTGAATGTTTGTTACGTTATAAAAATATATCCTATTCTTATACGATTTTGACCTTTTTCATTTATTGTCTCCTCTTTTACGTTTAACTATTACTTCACCGATATTATTTCTAATAATTCTGAATTATTATGTTAAAAAATTAATTTTTAATATTTCTAGAATATCAGTTTTCTGGAGTATCCGAACCCACAGTCCAGTGGCATCGGTCTGAGGATCATCAACCGATTGCATCATAGCCAGGGGCACTGAGTGCACGGTAGCCAAATCGTCACGCACCTTCTCTTACGCAGCCATATTTATATAAACGTTTCGGGGGGGAGGGGAGCCCGACCCTCCCTCCACCACTTTTTCGGCGAAAATGATGTGGTCGTCCCCCTTTCTGATATCCGTGTTGCTCGAAATAATGGTTGTCATTGCTTTGTGACCGGCGGCTCTGGAAACGCCCCTTGTTGGAAGTGTTCTTGCTTTGTTTTTTCCTTCTTTTTTTGCTTTTCATGTAAATTGTCTTATTAGTGACGATTTTTTTTATTTACCTTTCTTAGCAGTTTTTTTTTTAAATTCTGTGCTTACAGAAAAAATCTGTGGCGGTTTTTTTTTTCTCTGTGTGTGTGTATTTGCGTTTATGTATTAAGACAAAGTATGTCCAATCAAATTTTTTTACTTTTTTCTGGTTTTTTCTAGTTTCTTTTCTTTTCTTTTTTTTTTTTAGCTTCTATTGCATGATGCATTTCAGTAAGTCTTTTTTTATAGTTACTGGAACGACTTTATTAACTGTTTTGCATAATTTTCCTTCATAAAGAAGTAATTAATGTAAAATATTTTACATTTTTTTCGACACATTATCACATAAAAAAAAGAAACTCTGCTTAACCTTTTGTTTTGTATGTTATATGACGTCAAAAACTTTTCACATATTAATAGCATTAAAAATTTATTAATATTTATATAATTTGTATTTTCTGAAATATTATTGAAGAGTTATTTTTTTTTGTGACTTTTTCTTTCAGTTACTTCTTTTGAAAGAAAAAAATCCTTCCCCCCCCCCTAGTACTTATCCGTAAAATTTTCAAAATAGCGTAGTTTTTATAGAAACAAAATCTCATGCAAGATGTTCGGTCTTTTCCACGATTTCAATTTATCTTGCCTATCTTGCCAAAGTCTTGAGGTTGAGGTTGACGATAGAGGGAGTGCATCAATAACCTCTACAGTTCGTATTGATCTAGAGTGACTTCTGAGTCTATAGATGTGACGACTTTATTTATAATTTTCCTTTATCAAAATCTTGCTGGAAAGAATTGCCCAATAGCATGTTTCATTTGGATGAAAACATTAAGCACCTCCAAGGTTAACCTGAACTTTAAAAGCGCATGTGTCTGCTAATATTTGAATAATCTTGTCTTTGAACACAACCAGTGGATAGGACCCATAAATTTCTTTCATTGATTTAAGTTCAACAATGCCATGTCTTAAGGCTTTTAGTAAAGAAGAGGTTTATTTCTTATGAATTTATACTATGCTTGTTATTTTAATTGAGCTATTTTACCTTCAAATAGAAAATTTAGTACCATTCTGCAAATAGATTCAGAAAACTACCTTTCATTCCAAGTTTTAATTTTTTTAAACCAAATTTCATATGCAAAACTAGCAACACCGTTACATTTTAGAACTCCTTTCTTTGAATTAAAAATTACGAGTGTTACAGTTATCCATGATAGTTAGTTACAGTTCGATATTACAATTATTGAAGCATTTATGCTCCGAAATTTTGTCTTGATATGGAACAAAGAAATAAGTAATCTTATCATTGCCACTCATTTATATTAAAAGTATAAAAAAATCAGTTAAATTTTTTTGCGAGTTGCAATTTTTGAAAGTTTTTTTAGTTGCAGTTTTTAAATTGCATTACGTTGAAACATCATTAATAAAAATGTTGAGTTTTAAATTAATCTTTTTGGAAGAGAGACTTTACTCAAAATATTTTTTTTAAAAAAATCGCGCAATATATTGCTTGTAAAATATTAAAAATTATTTTTCAAAGATTTTTTTTTAAATATAAAATAATATATTAGTACTATTTATTCAATATTTTGATATATCATGCTTAAATCTATATTCATACTTTTAAAAATTTTACAAATTCAGTTCCCACTCTAATTTTATTTTAATTCAAGGACATACCTATATAAAAATAACAAGGGCGTTCATCGAACTGACCCTAAAGAATAATTTTTAAAATTTGGGAATAGATTTTATTAATGATTGTAAAGACAAAGAATCGGTTTTTTTCCCCCTTCTTTTAATCGTTATTTTTTTTAATCTAAGATATTCAAGAAAATGATAAGAACAATATATAATCGTTTAATTAACATGAAATAATTTTTTGATTCGAATTAAAATATATACTAACATATACTAAATTAAAATATGTACTATATATCTAAATACTAACGATGAGAAACAACTGCAATACTATTTTTGTCAAAGAAACATTTAAAAATTAATAAATAATGAATTTCAAACACTTTTTTTTGTTGCTTTTAAAATTGCTCTGATTATTTATTTTCCAAACTAAAATCTTGCGAAAAATATGAGTTGAAAAAATAAATATTTCCTTATTAAATTTTGAATTTTTGTTTATGACATATATCATTTTTTTTTCTGTTAACATCATCCAATTGTAATTTTCCTAGCAAATAAATATTTCATAAATAAATAAAATTTTCTTTAATGCAGAAAATGATTTAAATTTAAAACCGTTTAATTTTTTTTTTTTCGTATCAAAACCAGATGTTGTCGCAAAAAACATGCTCATCGAAAATGAAATGTCCCGCTCATAAACTGGAATCTCTTGTTTACCGCTTCGTCTGACGTGTACTATGTATCATTTGTTTATCTTTCTGACAAGTGCTCTTTTTTGTTCCTTCCCCCTCTCATCTCCCATAGTAGCTTAGTTTAGACTTTCCTGTCAACGTATTTTGTTGTTGTTGCTGTCACATATCCTTCAATGCGGTCGTTAATTCTGCATTTTTCTCTTAATAATAATCGTTTCGTGAGAAGTAAGCTTTTTATCAAGATATTTCTGAAGAAGGAAGAGACAATCTTTTTTCTTGCTTCCATTCATTATAACTGTCAAAGATATCACAAGCTTTTTGATTTACTCTGCTTTTATTGATCTCCTATTCATCTTTTGAAAGAAATCATTAATTAAGTTTCAAAAATTGGAGGATATCAGCGATTTATTGGGAAAACTCTATTATGGGTTCTTAGATTCTTTTACCAGAATTATACGTCATGAAAGCATTTTGAACTTAGCTGAACTTCGGTATTTTGGTGAAAGTCAACCTGTTAGATAGTTAACCTGTTAGTCTCTAGAAATATAAAGGTGTGTTTGTCTTGCCTACTTGTAAGTGAACATAAGAAAGATGAATTGAAATATCCAGTTTTAGATTTATCTCTTTGAAGGTGATGGTTTGGAGGAGTGATTTAAGTAAAAATGTTTTGAATTCGTGCAATGTATTGCTTTTATAGCATCAATAATTATTTTTTTGGAAATGTTTTTATATTTGAAACTATTTACTACTTACTGATAATTCTGATATATCATATCTAAGTATATACTCATGCTTTATCTTAATTCCATTCATCGAAGCAGTCAGGTCAATGAATGGAATAATCATGCATTTTTTTTTTTTTAAATTCTAGATTGGAATCAAATTCAAATCAAACGTGCCAACGGATGTTGATACCTTTTTTTGGATCGATAGTAATTTCTTCATAGACTTCCATGTAGAAAAAAACCGATTTTCTTCATGTTAATATGAAATTTATTTCTATTTCAAAAAAGAATTTTAAACAGAAAATAAACAACAATGAATATAATAAATAAAGCCTATTCTCAAATAAAAACACTTTTATATAAAATTAAAATATTAGATACAATTTTAATGAAGTCAATTCAAACAAAAGTAGCTATCAGGCATGTATCTAACATATAATGGAATATTTTCCTATGATTGTATCTATTTTTTAACATAAAAAATGAACAAATAATCAAAAAATTGAACGACTTAGATCATTTGATACATGCGAAGTTAATTTTCTATTATTTACCTTTTATTGACCGTTGCCAGTAAATTATAAGTTACATTTACATTATTTGATTTTAAATTATTCCGTTGGTAGAAAAATGCATAATTTATTCTAGAAAAATGATAAAGAAATTAGACTAAATGGATTTAAATTGAGTATCAAAATTTAATTATTGTAAAAGTGCAGAGAGATTATCTTTTTATGGCACTAGGGATAGAAATATTCAAACTGCGCCAAAATTACAAAAATTGGTACTTAGTTTTATGCTCTAGATTTTTTACTTTTTAAAAATCTCTCTGTATCTATTTTTTGATTCAAACTCACAATTTTAATCATTATTTAAAATATCAATAATACCTTCTTATACAAAACATTATTTATTTTTATGTTAATTTTATTCAAGCAATAGTTATATTAGCATTTGACATGAATTGTTCATCTTAGAAATATACATAATTTCGCACTATTTATATATGACAATATAAATATTTTCTTATATAAATAGTACAATAATATAACTATAAAATAACGAGAAAGCAGAGTGCTTCCAATTTATTTTTAATAAATCATTAATTTATGCTTGGAAATAGCGAATAAACACACAGTTTGTCAATATTACAATTTGCATGACTCCTCAGAAATTTCAGAAACTATCAGTAGAAAATGGCCGAGATTGTCACGTCGTTCGTTAATACAACTAGCTGTCCGATTGCTCCGAAATTTGTGAAATTGTCACCAGGAAGCTACTGAAAGAGTGTCTTTAATGACTTCCGTCATTTGCTGGTTGCCCCTTGACAACTGAAGCTGATTTATTGTGTCCGGATGTGTTCTAGCAGTCAGTGGATCGGAGTATTTGCGAATGCGCAATCCTTATAAGTAAATTTGAACGTGGTTCCTTATTACAGGTTGAATTACTTCTTGTCTCAAAGCTGGGTGAATTTTCGAGCGTCGTTTTCAATCTGGTGTTCTCGATATAAAAAATGCAAAGAAAAATGAAAGACAAATTATCGTCTGTGTTGCTTATTATCCTAATTCAGTTTGTCTTTATTGAGTAGATGACAAAATACGGAAATTAGGAAATCAAGATGATTTACTCCTTAAATAAAGATGCTGGTGATTATATATATATTTGTGTGACAATCATCAATTTTAAAGAAATAAAGAATAAGTCTATAAAGAATAAATAAGACAAGCTTCTCTTATTCTTTATACTCAAATAACTGTAAGTAAAAATCGAAATAAAAGAATAGCTAAAATATGCAAAAAAAAAAAAAAAAACTTTATTTGTCGAAAAACTCAAAAATTTTAATTTTCTTTAATTTAAAATCCCTATAGGGTGATATGTGTGCAATATTAAAGTGTAAAACCCATAAAAAATTGCATTAACTTTTTTTTACTTCATTGTTTGTAAAATTAAAGCATTTTATTCAATATATATATATATATATATATATATATATATATACATATATGAATCCACGGCTTTTACTTTTTTTCTGTTTTTCTTTCTGTATAGATAAATTATTTGCATTAAAAAATTTCGTATATTACATAAATGGTTGAAGAAATGCTCCTTTAAATGAATTAATTTTTTTGAAGTGTTTTATTAATAAATGAAGCCTATTTGTAATATTTTCCTTTTGAAGAAAGTTTATTTTTTGATTTTTCCAAGTTACCTGAATCACAGTAGTGGTGTTTCTAACTAAGAATGAGGAAGCTTGCCCTGAGGTAATTCTTAGTCACACTTTAACGGTATCGTTCTTTCCTTTTGAAAATGAAAAGTTTGATTGACAATGTCCAGCTTGCATGTTTTGTGAAGTTAGTTTCCGTTTCATATGATTTTTCTTTTAAAAGCTCTGCTGACTTTTATTATGAATTTTTCCCTCAACCAGTATCTTGTTTTGTATTTCTTGACTCATTCTATTCTAACTAAATTTAGAATAATAAAAACTGTATTGTAATAAGCAAAAATATATTAAAATAACAAAACTAAAAGAAAAAAGACCGAAAAAAATTATTATTTATTACATAATCTTATATGTTTATTTTATTCTGGTATCTTTAAAATTATTTTATTTATAAATGCAACAGGTAAATACGTTACATATCTTGGGAAAATATCTGTGATTTCATTTTGAATCATATTGAATTCATTTTATGGAATCGCATCAATAAACTATGTTACCTTCAAAAATTCAGAAAATTATAATAACAATGTGCGGAAATAATTGTAAGTAAAACATTTATTTTACACAATGCAAATTAATACTTCAATCTATTTCAAAAGTTAGTTCTTATAAATTTCAAAAGTGATTGCCAGCCTTTCTACAGGCTGAATGGAATTGCTCGTTTTGGTATTTTTCTGCTGGTATCTTTTAGTCGCCCATGTCATTCCACAAAGGAACTCTTCATTCTGAAATAATTGAAAAATTGCAAAAAAAAATTCTTTTGCCTCAAATCTTCAAATAACGTGTAAAGAGCTCCAAAATCCTCTTTTCCTATTAATTGAATTAATCTTAATAAGTCATTTTTTTCATTTTCCTCATCATTCGATGACAAAATAACAATGATAGAATCTGCACTCTGTTCATTTCAAATTAACCTTAAGCAGTACATAGTTTAAATAACATGGTTAAAGTACATTTATTTGTTGATGAAATTGTGCCGACTCTTACGACGACAACGGAAAGGTAACGCCGTGTGTGTAAACCTACGATTTCTATGAGCATTCGTGAACATCGGTAAAATACGCTGCGTGTGTAGCCAGCCTAACGATGGCCTTTGTCTCCTCCCTGTGCGCAAAATTATGAAGTGCATAGTTTTGAATTCTTGAGGATTAGCTGTTATCAAATAACATTAAATAATGCTACATTTTCATCTTAAGGAATTTATATATTGAAATAGATAATTGTTTTAGATTGCAAAAATGTGATATACGTATAAAGAATTTCATTTTTAAAACAAAAGTATCATTTCATGGGACAGAAGGACCTAAAATTGCACATTTTACAGTTTAGCTACACTGCGATGACTCATAGTTACACGCACTATCACCCTGCATTGCCACCAGTTTTAATCTTTTCTCTTCTCTAAAACAATACCCAACAATTTTCCAACAGTTTCTTGCTCATTAAATCTTCTTCCCTAATTCAGAATCATTGCCATAAGAAGAGAAGGATGCAGCAAACTTTATAACTAATCACGATTAAAATCTGCCAGCAAAAATTTTTGTCGTCTATAATTAATCACCTCGGAAAACTGATGCAGGCGAAATTTCGAGGCACAACAAACACGCAGTGGTTGGGGACAATACCGTCGCCGGGTGACAAAGAGTTGCGCGCGAAAAGGGTGTTGTCCTTCGTGGCGAGATTAAAGCTCCATAATTAGTGGTGGCAGTGGGTAATTAAAGAGTGCCTCATATTTAATTAAGCGACTCATAATGAGTGTGCCAGCTTTATCGGGGTGGACGCTATCCTTCTTCGTCTTGGGTTTGCTCCTCGAAGGCGGTCGATACATTCAGAATGGGAAACCTTTTCTGAAAAGGGAGGGATGGAAGGTGGCTTGCAATTATGATCGTTTGTTTTCAGTGGAGTGCTGGATTGATTCGAATGGCGATAAGAACTCAATATATTTTCTTTTATCACCCGGAATGGGAGATAGAGGGAGCACTGAGACGTATGGAGAAGCGTGTGAAATTCCTTTTGAGATAAAATTCTGATGTTCTTAATGTCGTCGAAGAAGTAATCGTATCTTAGCGATGGCGGTTTAAAATATATACAGTGGATTTGAATACTCGTGTACTTAAAATTTTGGTGTTTAGTTCATTTGTTAATTTTGTGTTTTCTGATTCTTTTAAGCATTTCAATAGACTTTTATGCAAATTAATAAAGCTATGCTGACAAAAAAAATGCTTTTTTTTTAGGTACCATAATGCTTTTGTGTTCTGAGATCTTACTATATATATATTTCTGGACGATCAAATGCGATAAAAATGAATTTGTTGTACATGAAAAATCATTTATTCGATTCATTCATTTTAAACCGGCAATGATCCAGATAACTATAAGATAACTATTTTACTGCCTTTTTATTCCATAAATAATAATTTTGGTACCTAAAAGTAATTATAAATAAGAGATTAGCCTCTAAATCTATGTCATTTCCCTTATTCTATGTTTACAACAGAAAAACCATCGCTTGTAACGAAATGTAGCGATAAAAAATATTGCATATTTTCTGCTTTATAATTTATATGATTTTTCTATATACAAGTTACATTGATTTTTCTATGACAGCATTCAAAGCGATGCGAGGCTCGGTTGGAATAATGTCGCTATTTTGAAATCTAGTCCGATAACAAGAATAGCAATTACTCTTTAGGTTTGTACACAACTCAAATACGAGATTGTTTAATCCGGATCAACGGAAGGCTCGACTGTAATATGTGACAATTGATTCCTTAATCCAGTCTTAAGAACTGACAAATCATAACCATCGTTTTCCTTTTTTAAGATCTTGATACTGATGAGAATCGTAATTAGATTAATTTGCACATCAATTATTTGTACTTTTTGAAAAAGATTAAGTATTGCCATTGAATTTTATAAATATCCAGAGGTAATCTTTCGGCATCCTGCTTTTTGGGTTTAAAGAAACACTTGACTTTAATCTCAGATTTTCATAATAGTTCCTTTCTTGTTATTTACAAACAGCATTTTTTTTCCACTTTCATTTTGAATTATTTAAACGTAATTAAAGGATGTTTGACCCTGGTATCTTAATTGCGATGATAGAGATTAAAAATAATCGTCTGAAAAGAGTAACTGTCTCGCTCCTTTTTCCATATAATGAAAATAGTTGAACATAACATTATCACTAGACTTAAATAAATAATGAAATCGTTTTTTCTTTAGTGTTCGGAGCTGTTTTACAATTGGTTGAAACTCATAATACTATATTTAAAGCTTGTAATTTTCTTTTGAATAAATTTTACTTTGCGAAATTTTTTACAAGCAATATATTCTGTATATTATTATATAACTTCTGTGTATTGTTATATCTTGTTTGTGTGTAATAAAATTTATACATCACATATGCACTTGTGGTAAGAAATTCAACAGCATGGTGAATTTGCAAATGGATCCTTGATTTTTTTTTCTCAATCTTTCTGTTTTCAGTGATAATTAATATTTTTAAATATAAATTTGAGATACTGTTAAAACTAATTTTCTCATGTAAATTAGATTGTTCATTCCAAATTTTGATTCCTGTTGATGCAGTACTACAATTTTTTTGATAGATAAAGTATTTATATACTTCATTGTAAGTATTTCACTTCTTAATGCTAGTGGTTAAGAAATTGGAAGTACGTAAAAAAATTATTATTATTACCATGTAACTAGGTAAATAATTATTTATGCCGATAAAAAAAAAAAAAAAAAAAAAAGGAAACCATGAATGTTAACAGGCAGGACAGAGTTTGGCAAAGAGAGTATAAATACACCGGTACTCAGTCTTAAGCGGCGTTTTGAAAGTAATATTTTTGAATTTATCTTATATTTTTACAGTCAATAACTGATAAATGAGATTTGAAGAAATAATGAAAAATGAATATTCTGCCTTTTCTTTCACTTTAATCTAAATCACTTACTTTTTAAATATTCGATTTCACTGTAGGAAATATCGACCAATAATATTAAAAACAATTAAATTCAAATACATCAGTTAAATTTTGAACATATCGGTTTCATATTTAGGATTATTTAACTAAATGCGATGACGCATCGTTTATCTTTGTACTCACAGTTTGTATTCTTGTTGCCCAAGATCGAAGCAACTTTCACTCCGAGAGACTATTGATCCTGCCTGGCGAAGAAGTCACTCAGTGACTAATAATGTAGAATGATATCCGGCATCGCATTACTACTATCCTCGCCTCTAATCCTTTTCCATGACAAGTCGGTTTTATAGCGGGCCCAATTCCTGTCTCCGCGAAACCCGTTCTTCCCCAGCAGCAGCGACCAGATTAGCCGTGTCATCGGGGACGGGGAAAAGCCTCCCTAATCCGGTTAGGTGTCGCCAAGTGAGGTGACGAGCATTGACGTCCCTGTCCTATCTAGCCGGATCATCAGCTCCCGGACTTTGGCTTCTCCCCGATTGAGAATGACATCCCCGTGTACTTACCTCGTTAAAAGGTCAGGGATGAGGTTTTCCTGGCCTCTGATATCTCTTTCACCCTTTGTGCAATCGTCGCCGAAACAGATCGGGTTTCTTATGCTTTCTCAGATATTAGAACGATGTAGAATTCGGAGATATTTGAAGAGCTACAAGAGAAAGTATCGAGGGGAGGCATTGCCAATAGGATGTAGAATGGCAGATTTTTTTACAGAAAGAAATAATTTAAAGTTTGTTCTGAAATAGGTTATTGAAAGTAAAAAATGAATGGAAGTAAATATTGATTTAAGTTATTGAGAAATGAATGTATAATTTTTTAAACATTTACACATTTCCGTAAGTAACCGTTGGAAGTGATCACTCCAAAATTATCCCGTTTATACTGTTATAGTGTATTATTAATCATATGACTTTGGCAAACAATAGTTATGAAAGAGGTTATTAGCGTGCTGCAATCTGTGGCGGTTAATGTACAATCATAATGTACAACAATCTTTGGCGATTTGAATGTACAATAACCAGAACACCAAACGTGTATTTTGGATGCTTTTTTTCCCCGACCTATTGAATAAAGCTGAAGACTGAACTATAGTTAAAGTAAAAATATTTCACATACCAAATTTTATTTATTTAAATTATTGCGATTTTAAGGTATCGAGGTTACATGCTATGGAAATACAGACATCTTCTCACGTTTGCTCCAAAATTTGATAAGTATGTATACTTTGGATATTAAATTTGCCTATCAAAATGTGTCCATCTATCTCTTTTCTTTTTGTTGTCAGCATGTTACCTTTTATTTGGACATTTGGACCGACACATTTTCTCTGGTTGAATTTCGCTCAAAATTTGATAGATACCTTTGAATTTGCGCAAAGACCATACATCCATATTATCTTTCTAGTTCTAAAAAGTGTTTGAGTTTCCATCAGACATAAGTACAAAAATTCGGTCTGTGGTAGGCTTGAAACGTGTTAAGTCTCGTTTTCAAAATTTCTAACGATTGCGGTATTAGTATATTCCTATCGAATTTAAAACTAAATCCATTCAAAAGAAATTAAATTGTCAGATTGCATTCTTCTAACCCTTGAAAGTTAAAGAATAATAATAATAATAAAGGACGCAATAAGAATAAATAATAACAAAGCCCCCCCTTCCTATATATGCAGTAAAGATGTTTTGTGTGTGTTTGTGTGTCTAATTTCTTTTGAAAGACAAATTTGGTGTAAGAAATGAATAAAAATGATAAATGTTTTTATGTAATGGAAGTGCAATATAGATTTTTGTTTTTATTATGTCTTTCCAATCACAAAAAATTTAGGAAATGAATTAAAAAGAGATTTTACTCGTTGAAAATTTATATCTTAGTTATGAAACTAGTTAATAGATTCATTAAATACGTGTCCTTCAGATAAAATAGTGTATCTAATAAAATCAACTATAATTATATCTGAAAACATGTAGAGTGAATTTATTTTTTCTAAACCTTTGATTTAGCCATAAGATGTAATTTTTATTCTCTCATCTACGAAATAATGTTCAAAAAGTTCAACCGAATTATTTTGATGAATATTTGTATTTTAAATCACCTAGATTCTGATTTTTTAAAATTATATATACATGTTGGTTTTTGAATATGAGGTCTTAAAATGGAATGAGCGAGAGAAATAAAATCTGATTTGCGGTTTTTTACTAAAGAAAATTATTGGTATAATTCACTAGTTTTTATATAAAACACATCAAAGAGAAAAATGAATGGTCAGATGATCAGAAATCAGAAAATTGCCTGTCAGTTCAGAAAATCAGATTTGCTTATGAATGCGTATGTAAGGGGAATGATGACGATGGGCACGGGACTGTTTTAAACATAATCAGAGTCGGAGGGAGAAATTCAGCCTCCAGGCCTCCCAAGCTTATTAATTCGGCATGTGGTGCTTCCGCAAGTAATACATACAAAGATCGACCACATCAGATCTTCAGGTACAGCGCAGATCTTATTCTGCAGAAGTGCTGCAGAATAAAAGATGCAGCGCAGATCTGTGGTGGTCAACTGCAGATTCTACAGAATGAAAGGCCATGATCTAAGTAGATAGATGAATTACTGTAATATATGTTTCCTATTTAACCATAACTATGCATCGACTTCAGGGCCAAATCTGTTGAAGAGCAATTCTTTGGTCTGTGTCTTCGCCAGTATGTGAAAGTATTAAATCGGAAGCTCAAAAAGATTTTTAAAATGAATTTCGTCATAATAAGTTTGTGTAAAATTTTGAACTATTTGAATCGAAGAGGAAACTGTTTGATGATGTAATGTGGTCATTATATTACAAAACGAGGTCAATGTAGTATGCAACCAAATTTGATATAATATCCATTTAGTAAATCTGTTTCAATACTTGAAACATCAATTAAAGGGAACTGATCCAGAATGCATTTGTGATTTTCTTAACTCTTCTACAACGTTACATAAAAAAAAAGTCATAATGTGTAAATAAGCTAGAAATTTGGCGGGAAGACACGCGTGTTAATATTTACGTCAAATAGAAACCAACCCTCTGCTGAGCGATGTAAAAATCTATTTGTAACTAGAAATCGTAGATTTTCACAAAATATTATTCTTATTATATAAGGGAATTCGATATAATTTCATATTAATTTTTTATTGCTTCAATTTTGTGTAAAAATATCATGTGCTTGTTAGTTAATAATATATAACACGTATTTGTAACGGAACTATTATGTGGAAATATCATGTCTAAAAATTCATTAAAAAAAAACCTATATTGTAGGTATAAAAATCATAAATTCTTGCAACAATGTCCTTCAAGATTTTAAGATACATTTTGCATACAACTTCTGCATTAAATGCAGTGTAACTTTTACAACTTTTAAAATAAATATTCCAGATTTACTCAGAAGTGTATAGAATAAGTTAAATAAAATAAAAAGTAGTAGCATAAAAATACAAAGAATAAGTAATCTGAGAGAAACCGACATCTTTAATGTTTTTTAATCCAAGTATAATATTTGGAAGAAAATAGAGAGTTAATGTAATACAATTATTTCAAATACGCCATTTATGTATAGATGATGAAGCACATTTCAATGATAAATTGCTTTCTGGGGAGAATAAACCAAATAAAAAATATATAAAATTGGCATTTTAAAGAAGGTAAAAAAGTGTCCAATAAGCAAATGCTTGAAGTAATTGAAGTGCTTTCTGTAAACTTTGTTGTATCTGTTTTATAAAGTTTACTTTAAAAACAACTTTTTTTTCAGTACAATTTAAAATTTAAATGCGTATGACCTAATCAAATAAACATTTAACCAATGTTTTTTTCTCATAAATATCCCACGGTTGAATCGAAATTGAATGAAATGTTGAGCCAAATATTCCTCCTTTTCGTGTCGCTGTTTAATGCAATTATTTGAAACTGAACGAGTTATAACTATTTATCTTTTTAATAACTCGAAATTTATGAACTCTTTTATCAAACTAGTTTAAACTTTCTTTCATCCTTTTTCATCAAATGATGCGCTGAAACAAATGCTCATCAACTTCGAGATAACAGGATGTAATAGAAGTAACGTTAACTGAAGAGGTTAAGAAATTTCTTTCTTGAGTTTTTCTTTTCTTCTTCCGTATTTTGAGAACTGGTTTGTCCAGAATGAGAAGATATCCCTTATTATGTGCAGCTTTCTCCTTTAATGAAACATTTTCCCTCATATTCTTATGCTAATTAAATGGTTTTTGATTTCAGCAAATAAGTTGCTACTTTGCATAACAATGGATAATGCGTTTAAATACTGTGAAGTGAAAATGAAGAGTTAATATTGCGTTTGTACTGTGAGATTTTTCCTGCTTCATTCATTATTTGAAATATGTTGACTTGCTATTGCTACAGAAATAAGAATAAAGTAATGGAAGGTAATTATTTTAAGCCTATTGTGGGAAAAACACATGATTACTTTTCAACAACTGATAAGTTTATATAGATATGTAATTAATTTCACTAGTTATTTAAATATTATAGAATTTTGACTTTCACATTTCCTTTTACGTACAATTTCATGTCTGATTTTCACAGAATTCTTCAGTACTTAAATTTATAGTTTCGTTAAAATTTTATACAATTCAGCAAATTTATATAATTTTATATAATGCAGAAAAGTTATTTTAACAAACATATATCAGATGCCCTTAACTTTTATATAGATGGAAATAGCAGTAAATTTCTCAAATAATGATAATGAATTTCTCAATAATATGACATGCCATCTCGTAGAAAATAAACAAATTCGTATTTAGAGGAATTAAATCATCGTAAAGTACGGAAAATTTCTTAAGAATGTACTTTTGCATAAAAAAGTGGCCAAGCAATTTTTCCCCAATTTCGATCATTTGTTGGAGGATAGATACAAAGCTATGTTTTATGTAATAGTGGTTCAAAGCCTCTGAATAGGTGCATAATTCTAGTTATTTTGAGTTAACGGCTGCTATGGAAATTAGTTGGATTGATAAAAAAAACTATTTTTAACGAAATAATAACAGTCAGAGCAGTAATTACAATAATTTTTATCATGTATAGTATATTTATCAATCAGGATTATGTATCGCTTTTTGTAAGATTTTTTTTGTTTCTAGTACATTTCTAGTTTCATATGGTGTTCCAATTACTGATTTATTGTATAACTTGAATCATAAATAAAATAACTGAATTATATAAAAATAATTTATTGTTGAATATGGCAAAAATATTTTTAACCAGTCACGTTATCTGATGATAATAATATATTAATAACTGTAATGTTATTATCACGTTTGCTACCCTAACTCAAAAACAATCTTGTCAGATCCTAATTCTTATCCTTCTTAAAAGAACTTACCGATTAATAAACAAATTGCATAGCATAAAGTTGTGGGAGATTTTTGGCAATAAAAATCGTGCTTGTATCACAGTGTTAAATCTTGTCGAGCATTAAATAAAAAAATAAACAAAAAAATAATAAAAAAATGCAATCCCAGCTAAAGTCCAAGTTTAAGAAGGCGGATCCAATGATCAAAGGGGCCGCTTTTGCCGACGACACCAGGAGATTATCCACCCGTGTAAGGGATGTCATAATTTGTTGTCGATCGTTGGACTTCGGGCATCTGCTGCCACGAGATAAAGTACTACGAGAGATACTTGCTGCTCGACATACCCGGCCCTTCTTATCGCTGCTGCTTCACGAGGGGAGGGGGCAAGGGAGAAAAAATCTGCTCAAGTATGTGTTCGATGAGAAAAAAAGTCCTCCCCTGCCACCCTCTGCGACACTGATACGGAAGGAGATAAAAAGTGAAACCATGTTCCGTGCACCCGAACCCTCAGAAAAGACGTCAGTTGGGATCACCGACAGAGGGGCAGGGCGCAAAATGAGGGCCGGGGCTTTCAAGTTCCGTTTCCATCGGGCGGAAAGGAAATTCTGGAGCATGGCAATGGATTATTAAATGTGTTTTTTTTTAAATTAAGATTTATTATCCGCATTGTTATTTAATTAAAGTTGTGTTTTTTTAAATTAAGAAACATTTGTTTATTAGACATTATTTATATACAATTTTTGCCAACTTTGCTTATTCTACTGATATCTTTATTTCATTTTACAATGGGTATATTTTAATTCATCTTGAATTATACATTGGATTAACTCTAAGATTAAAAAAAATAATAAAAAAAAACTAGAACTGTATAACCCAATTCACTTAGGCTGAATGAAAAATTTAATTTTTCTTTTATTAGACAAAATCATCAGTAATCTCTATAGGCAAATTTAAATTATCTACTAAATCCATAAGCAGTTTGAAAGAGTGTAGTTGGCGAATGACTCAAAGTTTTATCTTTCTTTTGCTTAAAGGCAATAACAGATCAATTCTATTTTATAACCTGAACTGAGCGTGGAGCCGTGATGCCCTGGTTGCAAGATGTGGGGAGGAAGGGCAGGTGGTTGAGAAATTTTGGTCTTATGAATTAGTGACTTTTAAATGCGTATTATGATATTTGGGTTGATACCGTCCGGTCCATTTAAATTCTGTTTGATTTTATGATTCCTGATGAATATTTTTTAAGTTCTGTACTGCTATAATTTTTATCTCTTGTTTGCATTTTCAGCATTTTTCAAGAAGCTGTGCGATGTCTATAAATTCCCTTGTTCATGAAAAGCATGGACATGTTTCTTAATTAATTATTTTCTATGTTTAATCAATTTTAAAAGTTCATATTTTAAATACCTTTTCCAATATTAAACTTGAGAATTCCGAACGGATTTTAAGTGGATCACGAGATACAATAAATAGTTTCTTTCATTACCATTCTGAAAGAACACGCAGCTTTTCAATTCTAAAAACGTACACAAATCTAATATATAAAAATGAATATTTGTATGTAGAATAGAATAATAAAAATGGAATAAACACAATTTATGCTTCTCCTTTATATATATATCGTTCAATTTCAATGAATATGTACTCATTGCCGGCAAGAAAATAAATATCATTCTCAATGAAACAAGATCACTGTTTCAATTTCCAAACGATACTTTCAAGATTACTCATTCTTCTGCAGCAATGCTCCGGGTAGCAGCTAGTTTGTTCATAAATATTACAATCATTTGCTCTCCATCATTACAAAGTTACACACAATTTTTAAAAATCAAAATTCCACCGATTCCTCCTTTTACTGAACGTGGCGCAGGACGATCCTCCGAAGTCATTTTCCTCCGCCCCCACCCGAAGAGTCGGGGTTTGATCGCTCCCCGCGGGCGGGTGCTTTTGACACTCGAGTTTTTATGCACTTCACCCTTCGCGATAAAAACACTTCGCAGCTCCTGGGTGAGGAGGTCGCCCCTGGGGTGGACGGAGTCACTGTTGCGTTGCGGTTATCCGGGCCCGCCAGACGATTCGGGTGGGAAATCTCTGCTCTGAAATAAAAGAGAGCAGAGATCGGAGAATTCGTTTGGCGACGGAAGAATAATTGTTTAGTGAGCGTGTACATTTTTTTTAAAATTTGTGTGACAAAAATAGTGGGATGGGTCACTATAGTGGCATTTTATTTATTACTAGCTGGTACCCGATGCGTTGCTGATGCAGAAGAAAAATATTAAATGCAATCAATCAATCATTTGGCAGTGTTTTATCGAAATAAGATGAACGGTACGACAGTGATACAACAAATACAAACAAATATTCATTTTTATATATTAGATTTGTGTACGTTTTTAGAATTGTAAAGCTGGGTGTTCATTCAGTATGGTAATGAAAGAAACTATTTACTGTATCTTGTGATTCGTTAAATATTCGTTCAGAATTCTCAAATTTAATAATAGAAAAAGTGATTAAAATATAAACTTTTAAGATTGATTTAACATAGAAAGCATATTTATACCAACGCTAAAATGTAATGAAAATTTAAAAACCACAAATTTGCTCTCTTCAAACTGTCTCGCATTATCTGTAATGAAGTTGTTAACTCTCAGAATGACTGGCATGGTATTTGCGTATTATAGCAACAAAATATTAACCTTTACCTTGGATTTAGAATTGATTCTTCTACAGGCTTGATTGTCTCCTCGGCGAGTTATTTGGAGATTAATAACTAGTCGAGGTAAATAGATGCGGTTGAGATTCGAAATATTTTATTAATTTTAGATAATTGTACTATCCCTATAACCACCCCGTATGTGTAATCAATAAGCCAACCATTTTCATCGCAATCGGATGAACGGTATAGGAAGGCATAGTAGACATACAGACAAAATTTCATTTTTATTTATACAGATATCTAAAATAACAAGGTCGATAATCAAAAAAGCGCTTTGTCTGTTGTATTTCAAGTTAGCAGAGTTCATAAATACAATAATATTTAATTTGCTGTTTGGTATTTATACAGGGGTGATCGGCTGAATACAAGATGAAGAAGTAAGGCAATTATTGAAACTAGTATTAAGTATTTTTTTAGAATTTTAAAAAAAGGTTGTTATATTTCCAGTCTTAGTTAATGTTTTATCGTTCTCTTAAGTGTAAACTTTGATTATCTTTTTTGTAAGAAAATGTAATTTATTATTATGGTGCTGCATCTTCCCTTTTTGGAGATCAGTAAATTGTAATTATAAAATGAATTAAAGGGAATACATATCATCATATCTATGCAGAGGGAAATACATATCGCCATATGTATACATATTTTTATAGTAATGAGTGCTGTAGAAGGAGAAACAATGATGAATATAATAATTTCACATCGAGTTAAAATTTATTCTTTGTTGTTTATAAAATATGATATAATAGATTTATTTAAATTTAATTTAGTTTAACAAATCATGTAATTTTACTCTTGCGAAAAATTGGAAAATCTAGTTAATATTATTCATTTAAATATTTATTATGGATTTAGTACGTACATTTTTGTATTCATATGCATGCATATTTTATTTATGAATTAAATAAACATGGAAGTTAACTCTTAATCATCTTAGTCTCTCCAAATTCATAAATATATATCACAAAACATATTATGAAATACTTTGTGGTATTTATGTTATGAATAATATGGGGAATATAATATTATCAATAATAAGAGCCTGATAAGAATTTACCAAACATAATGATGATGATTAATTTATTAGTTATTATTAATTATAGCCAGTAAAAGTTACTGAATTTACTACACATATTTTTCACCTATACATTACATGATTTTCGAAATTAAGATTAAAACTGTTAGTATAACTTTGTTGAAAGTAACATTAAAGGTAGGAATTTCAGGTGCAGATTGTTTTATATGATCAATTAACTATTCATTGTTTTCGCTTTTTCCCCTATTCTTTTTAGCAATTTATTGCAAAAGACAAGAATTATCGTTTTTTATTACGAAATTCATTATAATTATTCTTCATTATAAAATGTATTTTCATTTCTTTTTTATTTTATTGTTCGAAGAATCTCCCATAATTTGGAGTTTTTTTTAAAAAAATCTTATATTAATTTGATAATTTTGTTTCTATTAAATTGTATAGTTGCAAATGACATTTTTCAAATACATGTTTGTGTAGGTATCGTGAACATTGCTAGTTATGTGTTAATGACACGATTCCTCTCCTTACAGGCTATTCGCTGTACTGCCGTGAGTTGTTCCTGTGATTGCTTCTCTCCTTGCAAGGCTCAAATTCGCATCTGTGACGGTTGTGGACATGGATGGGTCAGTCATGGTAAGTCCATTCAGTTTTGCAGCTCGACTGCTAGACAAGGATGGTTTTTTCCTTCCTACCAAGTAATACCCCCTTGTGTGTTCTGCCGATTCTGAATCTAAAACAACAGATGTCCTCCCTTCGGGTAAACCTAGCTATCCATTACCCCAGGCATCTGATACTGACGCAGAAATGACGTTCTAGTGCTTCGGAAGGTGATGCACTGGAATATAAAAAGTCCGAAAACTTAGAGAACACTTCTGGAGATACTAGTCCTCCAACTCCGCCTGTGCCAAGTACTACACATAAACGTTCGAAAAGATATTCCCATATAATAATTCCAACAAAATATAAACATGTGTCTTCTTTCCAGCCAGATTTTAAAATTATCTACTTCGTAGTTATCTGTTGGTATTAAAACTTAAGTTTATTGTATGACCTTATGTTCTCGTTAACACCTTTTAATCTTTATTCTAAATGTTTTCAAGTACTTCTATAGTTTTTACATGTTTTCCATGGTTTCAGACATTTCAATTTATGTAAGTAAGGGAAATTTATTTTAATATTTTATAAGTTTTATGGTACCGTAATCCTGTTGATCTCACATTTTTTGGCTCTGCATAGCCAAGTATAGCTCTTGTGCCAGTAAAACCAACCAACCAACCTACCAAGTAAAAGCCCGTTATATAAAACGATAATGTTGGACATATTGCGCATAAGTTATAAGGTATCAAAGGTGGTTTTTTTTAAAAAAAATCTCATCTGGTCCACGATTTATTATTTTTATTTTTGAAGGAAAGAAATAAAAAATTATTTGGTTTGATAATAAACTGTCAATATTCAAAAAATTTAGTTGGCTTTTTTTTAGACACATTTAATTTCATCTGTGAAAATATCCAACTTATTTAATAAAACGCCTCGTGTTAGCATTTTTCTTCTTTTTTTCATGTCTGTTTAGCTTATTTTTAATTTAAGGCTGATTTGAGAAATATATATACAAAAACTACAATCCAATATTCAATCCAAATTCATTTCTAAAGTTTTATCTTAATTTAGCTATGAATCTAAAGATATTCTCCTATTTCTTGATCCAATTTCACTTTATCTACTTCAAGAAATGCTTTCTAAGACAGTTAGTTCTGCGATTCCCACACTGCGAGTGATTGATAAAAGATGTTGACCTAAGCAAAAAAATTTTTTTTCAAAAGCTCTTTGTATTTCCGCTGCTTTGAGATTAACACATGAAGAATCCCTATGACAATTTTAATAATGTATTAGCTCTGTGAAAGAATATTTTCCATATCAAAATGTGGTATATAAGACGAGAGAAAATGAATTTTTTTTTTTGCCACTTCTGCTTGTGGCGTCCTGCGTAACGGACTTCTATGCCCTTGTTTCTAGTAAGTAATCCTGTCTGCCTCCGGAAGAAGAATAAAGCGAACTAATGAATGAAACCTATTTTGACATGGCCATCTGCTTCCAAAAATGTGTAAATATGTATATAGATATAGAAAGAAATGATACAGTTTTTCGAATCTTCTGGTTTCATTCCCTTTTCCCTCATCTAGTTCTAGCCCCAAATGCGTGGTGCACTCGCAAGGTCATTTACACATGCATCTAATAAACTGCAAAACTTTTCTGCCTTTCCTAGGAAGGAAGAAATAGTCTTCCTCTAATAAATGATTCATCCATCCCGCCTGAGGCGAGCTTTAAGCTTTCCTTCAATCGCACGTGAATTCGGATGACACGAATAACAAGACACTCGATCGTCATAAAAACAGAAGGAGTGAAATACAACAGACATTTATTGCATTATCTTTTTGTAAAGCGGCTGCCGATGGCATTATGTTTACGACCCTTGAAGCAGCTTTCTGTTTTGGTCTCGTTTTTGTCGCACCGAACCTTAATAATTTAAACGTTACATTGAGTGTTTACAAGTTTTTTTTTCTTTTTTCCATTTCATTTGTTTCTTTTTTCTTTCATTAGAGATGAGTCGTATGAAAGATACATTGTTCTTCTGCTTGGATCCATTAATAAGAAAGTTGTTCTTATTTTCGTGTATAAAATTATCGTTTCAGAAGTAATGTAGAAAAGTGGGATTTAGTAAAATAATCGTTATTTTGTACGCATATTTTGTTATATATAATTAAGCGTAATATTTTTTATATATATTTGATGCTTAGTTAAATATTAAAATTTATAAGCAAGACAAGGTAAAAAATATTTAGATCTAAAATGAAGTCTTTGTACCTTGAATATTGTTTGTATTGTGGGATCAGTGGATTAATAAGGATACATTTTGCCGAGGCATAATATTTTTTTCCCCCTTCAGTTGCTGCTAGTGGCAAATAAGTACTGTCAGGGCAGGACATTTATTTTTGTACATCATCGTACTTTACTTTTAAACAAGTGACATAACGTTTAAATCAAACGCAAGCATAACGTTTTGTTTCCGTGGTACCCAGCATCCATAACAGCACTTGATCATCTCTCGCTAAGACACTTTTTGAAGTGCCTCTAGAAGACCAAAAATATAATCCTGCGCAGATTTTAAAATATATATTTGCACTACTGAATAATCGACCTTTTTAATTGTCATAAAACACAAACAATACTCAATTATTTATTTCGTATTATTTGTGTCAGAGGCTTTTTAAAAAAAGCCTCGTATTGCCTCAGAAAACGTATATGTCAGGTATTCTTTAATCCATATAATAAGAAAGTATAGCCAGGAAGTTAACTTCAACAATGCTGTTGCTCTTTTTTGAATTTTCTGATTTTTATGTTTTAGATTTCATTCTAATTAATTTTATAATAATTACTCATCGGCATTCAGATTTATCAATATTTAAATTTCCTGAAATATCTTGCTACTGATTCATTAGAGAAAATCCGTTTCAAATATGAAATCACTTTTTTAAAACATATTACAGCAGGATATTTAAATTCCAATTATATTTATTTACATTCAATTTTTTGATCTCATTATTATAAAACACAACTCTAATAAGTCCAGTAATATCGAAAAAAAAGTTTTTGACGAACTGTAAAACTCAAATATTTATTTTGTTAAAATTTCTATGAGATAAATATGTGAAGGAAACAAAATTCATTTTTACTTATAAATTTAAGCAATTTTCTATGAATTGTATCATAGAAACACAGGTAAACTAATGATTTTATTTTTCTTGTCCAATAATTTGTTAATAGCGTTTTTTTTAAAATTAAATTGCTATGTCATAAACAGGAAAAATATTTCTATTTTCATGCTAGAAATTAGTGGAAGTAACTGTATATAATTCTTACTGCTCTATTCAGATAAAGTTTTCAAACTAAGTCACTGAATATATCTTTTTTCCCACAAAATAAATGTTCATCAGTCCAAAATAGTCTTAAAAATTTTGTGTTAAGTATAATGCTTTTAAATTTTTGAACTTTTTGTCAGCAGTTCTACAAACAGAACTTTCAGTTAAGTGTTTCTACTGCTTGCAAGTTTTTTTCATGCATTTTATCTTTTTCTTATGTTTAAAAAAATACATAATCGTAATTATAGATTTGAGTGTATGTACACTACTTATACAGCCCTAATCTAATAGCATAACGCCACAAAAAAGTTGTCTACTTAACCGATTAATTGCTTTCTATGAAATTATAGAGGATTTGCACGTCATTTTATTTTACTTTATTCATTGAAGACAATAAAAAAGATTTTCTCATCAAAAAAATTATGAATTTAATATTCAATAATAATCCTTCCGTAAAATCTCATGGAAGTATTCGGTGTGCAATTTTCGGTGCGTGTCAAATATGGAAACAAGAAAAAAAGGCAACAAATAATTATTAAAAAAAGATGACATTCGACTTCGGAAAACAAGCACTAAAGTAGAATTATAAAAGACGAAGGAGTAGGTTATCACACTCCAAATGTGTTCGTGTTGCCATGTTTCATGCTTGAAGCATTTAATGCCGCAATTAATACCACTTTACGGAACAAAATATTCATGTTCAACAGCGCCTTAATCCCCAGTAAACTGGAGGCTTCCCGAAGAGCCGAGTTCCTTTCGCCCTGTTGCTTCTGAATGTCCTCCAGCAATGGAGCTTTAAATTATTTTCTCGCTTCTGATCTCAGATGAAAAGGTCATCAGTTCGTAATCCAGTAGCAGCAGCAGCTTGCAGTTCTAGTAGCTGATGCCAACCGTGGTGCGTGGCACTTTGGCACGCAAACCGCAAAGACAAAAGACCGTCTTAAATCATCTGCTTAGGACCAAAGAGCAACTGATTGTTACATTCCCCTCCACTTCTTGATCATTTCATTCGTATCGAAACTCAGTTAATTTCCAGGAATAAAATGATGTAAAAAAAGCAGTTTTATTTTGTTGTGTATTCATTTAAATTGCAAAGATACGAATTGGTTCCATACTTCAGATAAATCATTCTGGAATTTTTAAAGCGAACAATTATATCTGGTACTATTAAAAGATACGTGTTTTTTTTGTTTTTTTTTTGTTTTTTTTTCAAAATAGTAAACGTTGAAGTAAAACTGAAACCACATGATATATTTTTAATGAATTGTATTTCATAGCAAAATAAAATTTTTATTACTTACATAAAATATATATGGAGGGAGATAAATAATTTTTTTCTTGTTGGCAAAGATTTTTTTTTGTCAAGGGATGACGATTTAGTTGTTTCATCGTATGCATTTTTCTTTCAATCGTTTTTATTTATTTCAACTTTTCAAATAGACATTTTAACTAACACATCTGAGGAAATTGCTTGCATTTAGATCATCCTTATTCCAACCCCGCTGCAACATTTCAGAGATTGAAAATCAATTATTTTTTAAGTAATTTCCATCAGTGCTCTTTATCATATTACAGTAATTGAAGTCATGGCATTATTTAAAATCTTCACTGGTCATCACTAAAAAAGAGTTTCAATTTCCAATATATTTATCATAAACAAAATTACAATCACGAAATTGTTCATTTATTCCTTGCATGTTATCGCTTAGGAAGGACGTAATAGAATATCATGCTTGTTTCACAGCTAAAAAAGAAAAAGAAAGAAAGAAAGAAAATCAAATATCTTATTTAAGATAAAATTAAACAAAAAAAAGGATTCCTTTTAATTTTTATAAATCTTTCAATTACACAACAATGTTAACTTTCTGCTTTAAAAATTAAGCTTTTTTTTCCCCTGTTAAAATTTTAATTCAGAAAATTTGAGGTGATATTAGGTAACGGATGATGCCAAAGTATTTTTTCTCCCAACCTTCGCCATCTACCAGAAAATATTTCCATTTTATTCGGCTCTTTCAGAGACTAAACGATGTCATGAAGGGAAGGGGAATAAGACAGTAACTACTGTATGTTTTTCTTCTTACCTTACAAAGATATTGCCGAAATAAAGTGATTCAAATCTCATTTTATTTCGCTTTCGAAATCCTTTATAAAGATGTAATTCGAGAGCTTTTTCTGCCAATTTAGTTGATGAAGATTAGATCATGGCTAATTACCGAAAAAAATACTATGAAATAGGCTTAAAAACTTCCAGGTAGTAATGAGATGGGAATTTAATTTCTACTGGATATTTCGTATGATGTTTTTTTTCCCCCTTCCACTGTAGAACATCGGATCTTTTTATTAACTTTTTTTCCATCCCTACCGTGATTATTTCTTTCCAGAAATAATCCGCTGTTTTACCATAAAACTCATTCCGTTTTAAAACTTGTTTTTATCACCCATCTCTCAGGAGCAATTAAAAGCCCAGGGCTGCCGGACACAGTCTTAAGCCCCCTTTAATGATGACCTTCCCCTGAGTCAACTTTATCCCTTCCCATCCAGATTTGCATAAGGGTTGCAGGAGGGAAAGGTCTGAGGTTCAGCAAGGATTGATAGATTTATAAGATTCCAGGACATCCATAGCTGCACTTTTTTTTTGCATCCACCCTCCCGGTTTGTGGCTCCCCCGACCCCCTTTCCATTACGCTTCCTATTCATCTCTTTGTTTTTAGGTGGTCGTCCCATTGACCTAGCTACCTCTCAAAGAACCCCCCCATCCCTCTCTCTGAGTCTTAACCATCTTGAACTAGACCTATACACTGCTTTTGAAATGCACTGCCGAAATGGGATTTCACCCACCCACCCTCCCATCCCCTCTATCGTGCCAGAACCCAGGGTTTTCTTTCTGTTGTTTTTCGGGAGCATCACTGGAAGAAGACCTGAAAGATGAGTGTCTCCCTTGTGGACAATTTGACAGGGCATTTTCGGAATTCAGATTTATCGTGGCAGAGCCACGTGCAAATCAATTTTTTATGCAGTCGCCCCCCCCTTCCACCTCATTCCCCACACATCGTCTTCCCCACAGCAGCAGCGGAATAGAGAGAAAGTCTGCGGCGCTCTAAATTGACAGAGAGTACTTCGGCAAAGTCTTTCACTACATTTATTTACTTTTTTTTCCACATTTAAGTCCTTTCTTGTCCTATTTTTTAAACCCTCTGTGTCCCTTAAGAGATGCGTCGAGAGGACTTAAAAACCCATACATCCCCTCGTACTATTCCTCGTCGTGTTATGTACACTTTTTTAAAGTACTCGCTGTCTATCCTGGGTCCAGAGAAATGGATGCCCCCTCCCAGCAATTCTTTTTTTGTTTGTTTCGTTCTTGGAGTGGTGCATATACATGTCTATATGGGAGGTGAGCCGCCCTTCGTGGCTTAATGATTCCGTTGGAGGATTTTTCTTCCACACTACTTTATAGTTGAGCGCGAAAAATTGCGCGGCGAAAAAGGACTCTAGACCCTTTTATCTTCGCCACCATAAAAACCTCGAGCAGGATAAAGGATTATTTCCCCTGCCTCTTTCCAACAAGCTATTATTCTCTCGATACAGGAATGGGGAAAAAGAAGGAAAGATTTTTTTTTGTGGATGCATTTCTGTAGTGGCGTGTATGTGTGGCTTGGAGAGGTTTAAATTAGGTAGGAAGACCAAAATTTTCGAAGTGAAATGAATGTCTTCCTCGTCGGATTTAGGCATTCTATCATTCCCTCCAAGAATTTGTCCTTGATTGACAAGAGAAATTGATACAGTAAAACGGATGAGAGGTGTGTGTTTTTTTTCTTCTTTTTCTTTTCTGTAATTTATATCGTGAAATACTTTTTGAGAAATAACACATTTATTTCTCCTTTTTATATTTTGGGATAGATTACTTTCAAACTAAAAATCAAGTTTGTACTGTGTATTCAATTTGAATAATTCAAGTGCTTATAATTTATTTACAAAGGTTTTGATCTTAATTGTCAAGTTTCATTTTAACTTATTGAGAGGACAATTTTTCTTACGAAATTGATGAATAATTTATTAAATTATACCGGTTGCTGCGAGTAAAGTAAGCAAAAAAAAAAAAAAAAAAAATTTTGATACTCATTTTCAAGCATTTTGATACTTATTTGTATGCAACAATCTATGTTGATTAAATATTTTAATCATTATATGCATTATTATTTATAAGGTTATTTACTTTTACTTCACCGTCCAATTACAGATTTTCAGACATTTCGATGGGGATACATTTTATATTCCTCATACCTCGCAAAAATCTAACCAGGACTTATCTTCTTGTAGGGAGTAATAAATGGTTATTATCAAGAAGCATTCTATTTTCATTTTAATGCCTTTTATTATGTTAGTAAAATATGAAATTCTATTGAATGAAATCGTAATCGAATTATTTTAATATTGCGAAATATAAAATGTGGCTTAAAAATAATTCATCATGGAAATAACTTTCTATTAATTTTATTTCAATTGACAAATTGAGTATTCAAATATATATTTATTTGATAAATAAATGTATATAGATAATTTCATGAAGAACTATTTCATTTTTTGTATTAAAAATAATTTGTCAATGAAGGAAAATTAAAAAGCGGTGATCTGCATAGCTATAGAAAGCTGACGAGAACACTGATAAATGCGACTTTGAATTTTTTATTTTTTGTTCTGTCTTTTCCTGGGCGACGTGAGGAAGGAAAGTACCTGGTGGCTACCATCGATTACCTCTTTTCACTTGCTTCTGCTTCTCATAATAGATGCCCCTTCCCGCCAAGTGTAATTAGGCCTGGCCTCAAGTCCAGACACTTTTTTCCTGCCACTTATCGTCTTCATCCTTCCTTCACTCTGTAACGTGCATCTTCTAATCAACTGCGGAATAAAATGATCGTTGTTTTAATTTTTCGATGCAAAATTTTATCCGTTGGGTTAATTATTTTACAATTTATCGGTATTAGGATTTTAAATGGGGTTTTTAGGATTGAAAATTTTATAGGAAGGAAAAGCGAATCCGTGAATATAGATAGTTTGATTTCGTCCTACAGATCTTATGAAATTAGCTAATTAATAAGCTCATTCTCATTATATAATGATGCTAGATTTATCAAGTTTTTTTAATGGTGTAATGCAGTGGAGTTATTTAAGGAGTGTAAAGCAATGGGTTTCAAACTATTTATACTTTCAAAGATGCCGGAAATTTATGATTTTGTGGCCTATATTTCTTCCATAAGTATGTGCCGTTTTTCTTGTTTATTGTTGCACTTTATTTATGTGCTGGTAGAATGAAATTAAAGAAAGCAAAATACAGTCGAATTTAAAATTAGCATAAAGTTACTCTATTTATTGGCTTAATAATATCATAATTTGTATTACTGAAATCCTGCACCGTTTTGCATCTAGTGACTAAGAATGTGCTTGTAGAAATACAAAAGCAATCGAACAATTTAATACAAAAACAATCGAAATCTACATCTTTAATTTTTATCTTTGGGTTGTTTTACACATTTCTCCCTCAGTTTTCGATTGAACCAAAGTTTCTGGTATTGGAAAGATAGTGCATTTTTTCCAACGATTCACGTTTGAATATCACTGATCCTCAGAATATTTTGAAAATCATTTGAAAAGTGACTTGTTTTACTGTATTGTAATCCGATTGAAAAGATTTAGAAAATATTGCAATTATTAATGATAAATTCTTAATGGCCATATGAATTCAATTCGGATTTTCAACTCTTTTAACTCGATTATTAATTATATCTATCATAATGGCAGATCATCTAAATAACTAAACCAGGAAGAGGAGGAGTAATTTTGCTGTGCAATCAGATAAACGGGTTGATTTGAAACATGATTTGAGTAAAATTGTCTTTTTCAACTTGTTAAAAAATTACTGCATATTATTGGCGTTTTGGATCAGCTATCGAAACTTAATTGATGAATTTATTAAAATTACTTGTATTCAGATTAGAAAATTAAAGAATATAGTCTTGTTAGGAATATCTATGTTGAATTTTACAGCTGTAAAAATAAAATCGATAATGACATTACAAGTTTGCTTAGAAAAAACGTGTAATGTAAAAGCAGCATGACAAAATGATGATGCTAATGAGTAAGTATAAAGATAATTAAAGAATTAACAATAAATTACTTCTTTGTTGATTTTTAGCCTAACAAACTATTTAAGTGAAGAAGTATTTTTTCAAGAGTATTAGGTATTTATAGCATACATACTCTCTGTTTCAACTGCGACATCTTCAGTGCTACAAACATGGCGAAAAAAGTATTCAAAACGCCTTATAGGTCAGATTATTGGATCTGAATTAACAAATTTTGCATAAACTTTCTTCTTGGATAGCTTGCATTCACCAATAAAAATGTTTTAAAAATTAATTGGAATTTAAACGTATTTCCTCAATAATTTTTGGTCTAATTGTTACGTAATATCCATTTTAGCTTTTTTTTTTAAAAAAAAAAAAAACTTTAATCATTTTAGTCAAATTTATTTTATTACGTTATAGAGTTTTTCCTTTAAATTGGAAAATAATATTTGTAAAGATATTTTATGAAATTAGTTTCCATTATTTCATTTACCAGATTTCTAATTAAGCTTGTTATTACTGTTAGTGAGCATGTCATCCCTTTTATATAATTCAAATTTTTTTTTCAAAAAAATTAGTTGATTCAGGCATTAAATATTATCATGCCAAGATGGTTGCAACTAGGTTGAATTCTGTTTTATTTCATTATTTATATTTCATATTTTCATTATTGCGTTATAACATTTTTTATTTATGATATTATTTCACTGCTTTGTATGATTTTCTCTTGTTCTCTGTCTGTAATAACAGGTCATGTAAATATCTTAAATAATGCAATATCGTCGTGAATATAATAAGTTACAGAATGTTATACAGTTCTTACATTAACCACGTGGAATGCACGCAACTTTCGAACACGTGCGCAATCAACAACAAAAACATGCAAAGACGCTCCTTATGGACTGCATCCAGCCGAGCCTTTCATCATTATTATCAGTACTTTGTGCTAACAATTGCCCCTTATTGTGTACAAAACCGCGACAAAGTAGAGGGTCCCTGTCCTTCCAATCTTGCTTGATCCGTGCGATGTTCTCACGCAAAGATCAGTTCAAAAATCGTTTGAATGATAATTGTGCATCCAACTATACCGTATGTATCTTTTATTGCACCCCATCCCTGACTCGGTGGCCCATTTAATCTCCTGTGTGGGTTTTTGTATGGCTACTTACGAGTCGTTTTTTATGGAGAGAGAGGAGGAAACAGCTTAAAGAAAAGTGACATTTACTTTTTGTCCCGTGTTTCTTATGTATATGAAAAAAATAAATATGAATACGGTTGACTTGGGTGGTCGATTCGATTTGGGGTCTGGCAAAAACGAAGACTACAAAATACTTTCTCAAATGGTAGAATAGAGAACTAGGAGATTATATTGCTTACAGTATCGAATAGAGACAACAATTGATTGGAAACATAGAGTTCTGTGTAAAATTAGATTTCGAACATTTAAATTATTCACTTCTAAGGTTACAGTTACACTGCTCATAAATACAACTGGGTAGTATATATGAGCAGTGTAACTGTAGAAATGATAATGGACGTAATTTCTGTTTGTGCTTTAATTGCGACGGATTTTTCATCAGGTTTTTTTGTTCGGTTGTTTTTAAAAGATAACTTAAATAGAATCTGTCATTACTTATCTTCTTCTTATTGATGATATGATCTATTGTTGATAGTCGTGCATGCATATTTTGAGCATTCGTATTATTCGGGCCATGTTGGTAAGGTATTTTTTTATGTTTATTTCTAAAATATATATTTATTCTACATATGGTAGCAATGTATGTATATATACATTGAATTAATTGCTTTTACAATATTAGATGCAGTTTATGAACATCATAGAAATATTAGTTAATAATAAAAAATAATAATAACAGCTTGTTTTCATTCTTTATATATATTAATACTACTTTTGCTATACTTTTAAATTATATATATATATATAATATATTAGGTTGTTCGGAAAGTAATTTCGTTTTTTCCTGACAAAGGATTTAATTGCATTTTTCGCACCCAATTTCATACTTAAACCACAAAATCATTTTATGTTTTAAGAGCTGATATAGCAAGGCTTGAGTGTGAAAAAGTGCAGCTGATTCTTCGCAGTAGTTTTTGGATGGTGCCCTTTTAAATATGGAGAGCAATAAACAGCATTTTCGTCATTTTTTTCTTTTTTGCTATAAAAGGTAAAAATGCTGTTCAAGCCAGAAATAAATTAGCCAATATGTGTGGAGAAGATGTGTTAACAGTACATCAGTACCAGAACTGATTTGCAAAATTTTTCCTTCAAATGAGGAGGCCAAAAACCACCTCGATCAGTTTTTTTTTACAGCAAAGACCAAAACTTTTACGAGCGTGTAATCATGTTACTACCAAAAATATGGCAAAAGGTATTAGACCAGAATGGCAATTTTATAATTTAATAAATAATTTATTCATTAAACGAAAATTTCTTTTCATTTTGACAAAAAAATACGAAATGACTTTCCGAACAACCCAATAACTTATAACAGAAATATTTAATTACAAAAAATGAAATATCTTATTACTGTTTGAAATATTTCTGCTACAACTTACAAAAAAAAAAACTAACCATTTGAATCAATTGGATTTTTAAAAAAGATAACGATGACTTGAATATAAAGAAATAACTCTCCAAGTGCAATAATTTTTACTCTGACTTATCTCGGAATGCTTCTGATGTCAGTCTTGAGAAATGTGGAGGTTTAGCGTCTTAATTCTTTTTAAATAATTAACATCAATCACTCCTCAGGGAAGAAACCTAGGGGCCTCCTAGACTTTTGCAACCTTTGTTTGCTCTTTGAAATAGAAAGATTGTTTCCTTGTCCTTTTTTTCCATCCCTGTGAGCGATTAGGGGCCCCACCCACATGCCACATTAAGGGTTGCATCTTCCACCTTGCACTTCCGTTCTCATTATTATGTTAATGTCCTTACTTGACCGCTACTTCATTAACCGGGGCTCTCTTGGGTGCTTGACTTCAAACGGGGCGCTGCTCGTTAGTGGGTCTGGAAGAGTCCTGAAAAAAGGGAAGTCCCGTCAAGTTTGCTTCCTGTGTAGCCTACTTAGGGATAGGCCGAATGGCATTTAACGATTCACATAGGTTTCGACTGTCAAGGCGCATCGCAGAGAATGTGTAGGAAGTCATGTGAACTTCGACTTATTTCCTAACCTGGAGGTTATAAGTCAAGGTACGCGAGCTGTTTACTTCCCACTGCAGCCGTCTGACGAAGGATCCTGTGCATTTTTATTGTTGCTTTTTCTGAGCACGTATCCATTTATAGAATGTAAAATTTAACGAAGCTTGAATAGGAACAGTTAAAGTGATCTAGAAAAAGGATGGAGACTAGAGGGAGGGGGAGCACTGATAGTATAAAATGTGGAAAAATCGGGGACAATCGAATTGTATGGTTCCATTCTGGGTGAGTAATCAAAATTCAGGTTTGTTTAGGCTAATCTGATATTCTATGGACTGAATTAACATTTACGTGTCCTTTTATAGACAATATTAATAACAGTCACCTATTTCCTGTTGAAATAAAAATCTGTAATAAAATCTGAAAATAAAATCTGAATCTGTTAAATTTTCATACCTAAAAATACCTAAATTTTCAGTTTTTTATGAAAATAGAGCACACATAATAAATTTTAATAGAATTATTTTTTTTAATTCAAATTTTTGTAAACTGAAATTTTTTAAGGTAGATGCTAAATAAATTTTATTAAAATTGTTTGATTAATATGACTTTCGCAACTTTTTTATTTTGCTGAATATCGAAAAAAATATATTTCCGCCTTATTTTTATTTTTGTAACTTATAATTAAAGAGATTCCGATATATTATTATGATGTTTGATATTAACAAGAATATAGAAATATTAAAAATAAATATTAAAACTTTATCTAGGAATAAGATAATAATCAAATTTAAATAATTGAGAACAATAATTTATCAATTTATTTTGAATTGCTGCTTTGACATAATGCACTATGCTAAAAAAATTGTAAATTTTAATTTAAAAAATAAATAATATGGCTATAAAACGTGTTTTCTATTTCATTACAAAGAAACAATGAAAGAGTAGGAATTATACTATTCATCAAAAAGTTAGTGTTCGTTACATAAACTCAGGAGCGTACACATACGTAAGTTCCTTTACAATCTGCCTATTGAGATATAACATATCAAACAAAATTTCACAGAGCGAATGCAAAATACTTATCGATTAAACACAATATGTATCGACAAATTTCGATTAAACGTGACTATTTTTCTGGCTTAGAGTAAGGATGAATTAAAAAGGTAGAAAACAAAATGTGAGAAATTTATTGTTTACTGGAAAAGACATATGGTGATCCGAAATAAGTATAAAATAAATAAAAAAGGTTTGCATAAATATACAAACTTTTTTTTTCTGCTTTAAAATTTTTGGTTTTGTTTCAAGTAAAAGCTTGCACATCTGCATTTTCTTTTCTGAAAAATTAGTTGCAAAAGTTCTCTTCATTATCTGTCGGGAGATAAATGAAATCTGCCCTTTTCATTTAACATTTAACCTTCTCTCTAGAAGAACCTAAAACACTATTTACCTTGAGACCGGTCTAAGACCAAAAAATGTTCATTAAGAGAATAGCCGGGATAAAAATCACACACAAAAAAAGGAGGCAAAATTTTTTAAAAACCTTTATTGTTATTTTTTTTTCCTACCGTAAAAAGAAAAACTTGTCAGCGAAACTATTCAATTAAAAACAACAAAGAAAGAGTGCCCCAACTTTCGCTTATATTTTTTAATTCAACAAAAAAATGGCGGTGGTGCAAAATTGGCGTGTAGTAATTGTTCAGGTCGCTTTTATAATCATTATGTTCCGTAATACATTAAAACGAGGCCGCCGTAGTCCGATTATTTACGTATCCAGCATACCTGTCGAAAGCCAGGAAGCGGGAGTTTTCTTGATGACTTTAGTTCTCATTAAGCGAACTCTTTTGTGAGTATCACTTTCTTTGTGATATTGGCCTTTGAAATATTTTTCTTCTTTTAAGTCGGTGCAAGTAATTAGAACAGGAGAGGACTTTTAACTCTAAATAATGCTGCGGGTAGACATCCTTTTTAAAACTTTTCTAGAAGCATGCGAGTTTTTTTCATTATTTTTCTTCTGAAAGAAAGGGGAAAAGGCGAGTTTTCGTGTAATGAAGCAATTTTGTAAATATATGGGAGTCATTTTATGTAATAAAAGAAAGGCATTTAGTTTCCTATTTGAAAAGGTCATTGTGCGGCTACAATTTCAAGATTTCTTTTGTTGTATGTGAAATTTTGATCGTATTTCCAGCTTTTTCCCCTTCCTTTATTTCTAAAGAAAAGTAAAATACATTGTTGGCCATTTTGTGTCTGCTTTAGTTTGAACAATTTTTTAAAATGTGATATAATTTTGAAAAGAATGCATAGTATTTTGTATTGTCTTTAAAAATTTATTCCTGTGATATTAGAGAAAATTTTGCATTGAAAATTGTTTTTTTTTCTTCTAAATTTAAATAGCATAATTTCAATAATTGAATTGAATAAAAATGTAATTCAAATTGAAATTTCAAAATTGGCTTGTTATAGAACACTTTCAAAGGATATTGGCCTTCATAAAGATATTTGAATTAAAAGGAGAGTATAGTGGAAACATTACTGTCATTTACTATTATTTCAAAAATATTCGTTTATAATTTGTTGAAATTTTATTAATTTCAGATTTTAAGCTGTTTTTTACATTCATGCAAATGATTGTGAATACTGTTTGGAAAATTCCAAAAACATTGTTTTGCGTGCTTCTTCTTTTTTTTAAATAGAAAAACCATCATTTTCAGTTATCAAATTTCCAAAAAATATTTTCAGAAACAGTTTTTAAAATTGCTGTTGAGAAGAGTGTTACTATTTATCGATAAATATTTTAATATATGAATATTCTTTGATCATATTGTATTTTCAGATAATTATTATATAAATATGCCTATCTATGTATATTCAAGTTCCGTTAGGAGAAAAAAAATCTCTTCACATACAGAACGCTCTACCTTCTCAATGTCTACATTTTTGTGTTATGACTCACAATTAATGGCCAAATTATTCCATACAGGACCCCGAGCCTGTGCCCGGAATACCCAATTGGTGGTTGACACTCTCTCTGCCGTGCCATCGATCATGAGGTGTATATATCCGAATCTCATCGCCTTCGCCGGTGCTGGCCCTCCAGTGTTTTCTGTAACGGCGCGCAAGTCGAAGAAAGATAAATTAATTAAGAAGTTGGTTTGATCTTATTCGAAGATGATTCATGTTCCTCCATTGAAGAGAGATTCCTCAAAGGCGCGATAAGGGCGTGGCACCGATCGGCCCCCTTGGCCGGGCCCCAGAACTACCCAGTCAATAAACTCATTAGGCAGCAAGTGACCCGGCGAGCTTTATGGTCATTAATGATAGGTTTTCCATTTCTGTTCCCCCCCCCCCCCTTCAACGGTAACACCTAGTAAACCATTTTATTGATGGACCCGGGATGCTTTCTCAGGTGTTGGATGCTCGCTGTTTGGAACTTGATGCTTTCTGAGGCTTGGCATGAATTACATTGAAAGCGATTGTGCTAGGACGAAGACGGTTATGCCAAATGGATCATTATGTTTGTAAAGTTCTTAATGCGCCCATAAAATATTTTTAGATTCATGGTTCTGATAATAAGGATGTGAGATTTTTGTGTTTATTTTCTGCGTCACATATCTGTTTATTTAATTTAATTTGGTGATAAATAAATAAAAATGTATCTTTTCTTTTGATTTTCTAATAATTTTAATTTTAAAAAATGTATTCGAATTTCTATAATTTTGGAAGAAATTAAATAGCTTATTTGCTTGCCAAAGAAAAGGGTGAGAGAAATAGTTTTGTCATTATATTTTTTATTCAATGCGAGATAAAGTTTATTGATAATAGACCGATGCCAGCTATTTATACGATCAAATCAGTACAATATAATAAAATTGCAAGATAAAGTTACATGTTTAAATACAGTGTTTTTATGAAATAAAATTATTCTTTAAGGAAGTTTTTAAATTTTATTTTATCGTTCGAATTTTTGTTACCAAGAGAATTTTTTGATCTCAACTATATTTTATGTCTGTCGCTTCCTTGTATAAAACGAATTCTTCTATTAATAATTGTAAATGGTTATAATACTAAGAAGCTGTCAGTATGATTTTGCAAATTATGAATATTATATGTCTATATATTTCTACTCCGTTCCATAAAAGAATATTCAGAAGACATTGGGAGAATACTTTATTTGTTGTTTTATAAATAGTTAATTGATTTGAAAGAATGCTTTTAAAAATGAAATTGAATGGAGTTTGTTTTGTGTCTGAGTTGCCGAGAAATTTTTAGTTGTAGGAACCTCAATTTGACCAGAGCGAGTGCAAAAATAATGATAAAACTAGGATGATAATTGTTTCTCACCACACGCGTGAATGAATTCTTTAAACTGTTGATCATATTATTATATTATCAGATGCATGAGCTTGCGATATATGCATTTGATATTTTAATATGCATACTTCACATTCCTAGAAAGAGATTTTGTTAATATTATATGAACTAAATAAAACCTATAGACAACAAGCTAATAAATGATTATGAAATATAGGAAATATTTTGCATGGAATTTATTCATAATATTACTTTGAAATATGTATAAATAATACAATACGTCTCTAATTTGAAAAAGGACGATGACCTTTTCCTTACATATAAGCCAGCAGTTCTTCAAGAAGTTGGCACAGGATATGTATTATCAATGCGTCTCTTAACAGCAATAGAAAACGCATAACTCGACACTACGTCCATCATCCATTCTTTTATGAGGACCTTACACTGCCTTGCAGCATTCATAGTAGATATTGAAGTCCTTTGAAAATTTCGTGACAAGACGACAAGTGTCGGATGCGAGAGTGGCTTTCGTAATTAAAACGCATTCTTCGGGACACATTTCAGTTTTGCCTCCTGTTGTGATCTCTAATGAAATTTCTCTTTGACGAAAGGCCGACCCCCGAGGCACTTCCGTCGCTCAATGAACTTGACTAACTCGCTGTGTCCGCAGATTTGACGAGGACCGAAAAGACGATCGTTTTTTACCTTTTTTTCCCACTAAATTTTAATAAAACTATTTTGGGCATCTTATTTCAAATGCTTATTTTATGACAGCGAGTTGTTGTAAAATTCTTTTCAGTTTCTCTTCCTCTCATCCTGTAACAATTTAACTGCCATGCAGTGTAATGCATGTTTTCTACGTTGTTTGGTTTGTAATAAAATAATAGATTTTTATGTAGAGTTTGTGGCTACATATTTGGGTGCAAGCTCTCACTTTTTGAAAACTGGATTTCTTTCATAAGATAATAATGCAGTTTTTTTCTACTCTTTTTTGTAGTTATATATATATATTTTTTAAATTATACATTAAAAATTATTTATTTCGGATATAAAACACAACGATGGCTTTCTATCAAAATATTGTTTTTTATTTTATGCCTCATTCTTTATGATTCATATTTGATTTCCCGTCCTTAAAATTCCTCAACAGTCCTTTGATTTTCAGTCCTTAATTATTGAATTATTTTTATTCTCACCTATTTAGGCGAAATTTCATATTTATTAATTTTTTCGAAGCTTTTCTGGCTGGTTGCAACACCATTTATTGAAAGTTCCCAGCCCACACTCAAATGATTTGGCCTGTAACATAAACGACGGAAAACATAAAACTTAATAAATTTACACTTTTCAATGCATTTTGAGCATAGGGAATATGGTAGGAGCAATAAAATTCTCTACAAATGACTGAAAAGTATAAACGAAATACTTGTGAAATTAAAATCATACTGTATTTGGTTTGGGAAGATGTAATTATTTTGTGTAGTTGTGTGAAAGAATAGAATTTTGATTTTTCTTCATTCATTTTAAATCCTTCTTAGAATACTAATTTTTAAAATAAATGTTTGAAGATACTCTCTTTAAGAATCGAAACGCATATAGGTACATTATCTTCTCACGAAATAACTGCTCTTGATGAATGAGATTTATTTAGGCTCTTGAATCTTAATTGGCAATGAACTTTTAAAGCTATAGATTTTTTTGCAATGTTTAAATTTTTTAAATTTTTGATGGTTTTCTTTAGTTTTTTAGATTTTATTGCATATAAATCTGTTTATCGAATCGCAATAATTTTTTTAAAAACTTATATCATTGTTCTTTTGATTCTTATTCTGATAATCATTAAACAAAAACATTTATCTTGTAGAACATAGAGTTATAAGGTTATAAGTTATTTATATTTATACAAATGTAGTTAATGCGATTAAAATCTGATGGAAAAAATTCGAACAATTTTAAATTTGCCATTTTCAAATTATTTGAAAATTTGACATGCACTTTTGAAATGTTATTTTCGATTTTTCACTAAGGTTTTTGTTATTTTATTATTATTTTGACTATTATAAGCATAAATGTATAACACAATAGAATCTATCATTTGTTTATATCAAATCAACCTTGAATGCCCAAAAACCTAAAAGTCAAGTCAACGGCCGCTCTGAAACAAATTTACCACAAATTTCCATCTTAAGGCTTCATCTCAGTTGAGCATCAAGCAGGCGTGAAATGCTTATTCTTCTTGACTTAACGACCTCACTTAATTAGGATTCGGGTTTCTTAATAATGTTACCTCTGCCGGGTCGAGCATCACAAAAGTAACAAGAATTCCAGCCACTGACGAGTTCCAATACTTTCGCCTGAGGCCACTGCAGTGTGGGACTGACTCTTCCACGGTCTATCGCTCATAGACTGCTGGCACTTACTTAGCTCTGCCCAAGTCTATATATATATAACGAGACTCTTTGGAGGCTGCAACCCTTTTGTGTACCGACACGGTACGCTGGTCTCCTTCTGAAAGGAGAATGTTTTGTCCTCCCCCCATTTTCCGGGCTGACACTCGCGACAGGATGATTATAAAGGGCTGCACGATGACTGATGTCACGCCTTTGTCTTCGGATTGGTCCAACACGCCGGACTCTTTTGTCCGCCTATTTGCCGCGGACCGCGTTTGAGTTAGTCTCGCTATTGTTCTGCCGGTATTTTTCCTTGCAAGTACCTGATGAGGTATTTGTACCTCATCATACATGAGTTGACTTCTTGAAGGTTGCCAGTGAAGTTGGTCATCTCCTTGGGCTTCTTTTTTTCATTATTATTTGTTTTGTTTTTACATATTCTTGAAGTGCCTTGAAATAGGTATAGTAACACCATCTATAGTATATTGTTGTAAAATATCGTTTCATATTTTACCAATACCAGAATTGATTCTTTTAAAGTTGATGATTGATTTGATACGTCCAATCAAACTGCAACATTAAAATTACAGTGCAAAATTGTTTATTTCTATTTGAAATTACCAGTATTATTTATTTTACAGGTACTGAATACGTTTGTGGACTTAAATTTCGTGGTTTCTTTTAGAGATTTTTGTATTTCTTTTTTTATGCTGGTGAATAAGCAATTCTGAATGATTAGTAAAGATATATATATTTTAATTAAAATATTAGATTTTATTAAACTAACTTACATACAATCCTTTAAAATTGCTGATTTTTACCCATATTGTGTTATACAATGATATTTATTAATCTGACACTCCTTTAGGAAAATGAATATATATATATATATATATATATATATATATATATATATAAAAATAATTGCTTTGGAAAATAAATAAATAAATTAGATAAGTTACTAAAAAACTAATTTCAAACAATTATTTTAAAAATCAAATTTTAAATAAATATTCTGAAAGTCTATTGCAAATGTTTTAGGTCACGACATTTTTAAAACTATTTTTTCGTATAAATATTGAAGAATCAAATGGAGTACAATAGAATGAAATGTTTATTACTATTTAAGAAGCTCTGTTCAGCATGTGCAATATGGTTTCAGTTAATTAACGATAATTATTTTGAGAACCGAATGCAAAAGAAAACTAATTGTATTTTAAAATTTAAAATTCAGTCAGGTTCGAATAATGAACCGCATAGCAGCCGAAAGTCTTTGTAATTTGTTCGTTAATTATAGAATAAGACAATGAAGTAATGAAATTTTACTTTTTTTTTCTAAAAGTTTATTTTAATCTTCCTTAATGCCGTGTTTTTAATATTAAATACTATGCAAAATAATTTACTGAAATTTTATTCCAGGCAAAACTAGTCTGTAGTGAAATCTAGCATCAACAATTCTTTGTGCCTTTTTAACGCATTATTAATCTTGATTTCCTTCTATCATATCAATTTTCAATCAGGCTAATTTTAATAAACAATCTTTTTAATGGAGCTCAGATTCTTGTGATAAAATAGACAATAATAAATTACTATTCATTAATAATTTTTATACATTTTTTTTTCTAATTCCTACCTGTTTCTGAAGTGAAATGGAAAAAAAAGTTCGAAAATTAATAAGAAAAAATTGTCAGACTTATTTATTTATTTATTTCGAAAATTTTGCCATTGTTCGTGAAGAATAGAAATAAGTAAGAAAAGGAGAGATTGTTTAACCACGTTGAAAAGGAAACTGGCTTAAAAACTACATATTTTTTAGATTTTTTAAATATTTTTTTAACTCGAGAGTTTTTAAAATTATATATCTGCTGTCAATGCTGATATATTTTGAAGGTCTTGTTGAATCTTGTGTGATATACTGTTTAAGAAGCTTTTGTTTACTGCCTTTTAAAGTTTATTAAAAATTGTACCTGTCATAGCAGCTTAAAATTTATTTATTCAAACCCTATTGATAAAGAACTGAAAATACTTATACAGATTATTAAATCGATATTGGAAACTGAGTGATAATTTATAAATATTTTACTGAAAAATTTAAGAATTTTTACTAGATTTGTCCTGTTTTTTTTTCTTTTTCTTTTTTTTTTTTGTATATTGTATTAAAATATTGCAGTCGCATTTTCTTCAATATTTATTTGAAATGAAATTGGATTCTATATTTCAAAAAAGAATTTCAATGCTGCGAGGAACTAACTCTCGTATGATATTCCTGTGAGCCAAGATTTTTATTTCTCCGTGATGTTTATTTTCAGAAAGATGGATGAGTTCTCATCAAACTTGAGTAAACTATACTATCAAAAACACATCTTATTTTTTTAAAAATTAGTTTACAGTCTTTGAAATAATAGTTATTTAAAAAATCAAATTTTGCATCAAGGATGAAACTTTAAAACATGTGAACCACATTCATAATATCGACATTAAATAGCTTTTTTTTTAAATCAAATTTATAAAATAAAATAAATAAATCTTCCGTCGTATTTTGTCGTCGATGTGAATTTCGTCACGCCGTCTGCATCCTGTTGTCCAACGCTATCATTAGATTCGCCATGAACTCTTAAATCACACAAAAGAAATATTATTGTGCTATCATTCTCACTTTCAATATACCGCTGGTGTACCTGATGACTGTGGTCACACCATTATCTTTGGTGGCAAGCAATTTTCTCCGACTTTTATTTTTTTTATTTTTCCGAACTTAATATAAGGTTTTGTTCCTTGACATTATCTTTGCCCTTGTGCCCAAGTTCTTTAGACAAGACATTATCTTTGCCCAAGTCCTTTTTATTTCATGTATTTCAGAATCAAAATTTTGATTGCTTTTATTTAAAAAATTTACTATCGCTCTTCATAACATTCCCTCTCAAATGCTGTATAAATATATATATATATAAATAAAAGGTATAAAGACTGCAAGGGAAAATAATAGTTCATTTTTCTCAAATTTTAATCAAAATTAATTTAATAAAATATAAATTGCAATATTCATTAAAAAAATGTTTATTTTCAGTCAAAAATGTAATAGGAAAGACTGAAACATGTAAAGTGTACAGTTTATTACATTTACCGTAATATATGCAAATAATGGAAATTTTCTTTAAAAAAGAATTAATCATACTGTTCTTAATTGTTAACAACTTTACGTTATCCTGGTGTTTTAATAATTTAATTATTTAAATTCAATAATTAATTTAATTTTTTAATGATGAAATTTGGAATGAAAATAAAAATTATTATTCAAAGTTTCTTTTTTATGAAAAAGACACTTAGGCGAACATCCAAAAAAATTCTTTTTTTTAAGTCAGCCATTAATTTTGAAGAATTAAGATGACGACTGATTTGTTTTCCTAAATACTCTTTAGTTTTTTTTTTCTTTTAATCGCATTTGTGTGAACCGTATTTTTTACAGTAATGTTTAGCCATTAATTGCAAAAATATGAAGATTCTTATGAAGTGTTAAAAAAATTTGTTTGAAATGAATTACGTTTAAACTTCAAAATAATTTTCAATGTCTATTTAATCAGTACAGTAATTCGAACTTTCACAAATACAAAATTACAAATAATTCATTTTGGAAAACAAATGATATGATGTATCTATTCTATAAAAACACACTCAAACAAATCTTTGCGATTTTAATTATTGTACATTAATTTTACCTGTTGTAAACTAGAAGGAAGATTGGCTAAATATTCAATTTTTAATGTTGGAAAGTGTCATGATGAGATGACTTAAATTAGTAATTTTACTGTAATCGGAATTTATAGAAGGCTGTAAATGTACTTTATGCACTCTTTAAAAGAGAAGTGTATTGTTTAGGATTAAGTTTATTGTCTTAAATGTCATGTTTACATGTACTACACCAATAATTTGCGAACCTATAATGATAATACGCATAAAAAATGTAACAATACTATATAAAATGATTTTCAAAACAACTGTGAAATTCTGATGAAATTTTAAGGAAAACCACGATTGGAAGATATAAAAATCAAGCAGATTTAAATGAAATGAAGATGAATGTTAAAATGAACAGATAATAAGAAATGATAAAAAATAAAAATACATTTTAAAAATTAATATCTATAACAATAAGTTGAAATTTAAAACATAAAATAAACCTGTCGACCATGAGAAGTTAAAAAATAATAACAATTGACATTTCTGGCTATTCGTAAGATTCATGTTTTCATGTGACTGATGATGGCTAACCAATATCATCTAATTTCTCAGACATGTCTAGACACAAAATACCTTTACTCCAAATATCTCAAAAATATCTTTCTCTGACGTTCAAATTTCAATACCTGGATCAAGTAGATGTAATTTTTTGTTATTCGTATTTGTAGGAAAAATCTTTTGGTTGTTGTTCGAATTTCTTGGAAAAAAATGATAATTATAAATTGGATATTGAATTATTTATATTTACTTTGCTGAAATTCAGTTTAAAAATCTCGATAATATTAGAAAATCTACTACGACTCGATTGATTTTAAAGTTATACTTGAAATTAATGGATATTTTAATTCATGGATTAATATTCCCTTGAGATAATATGTATGAAGATTATCTTTAAAATATCTCAATCTATGTTTTTACTTAGTATTGTGCTTATTGCATTGTTTTTTAAAGTAATAACTGATCTTGAAATTGCTTTATAAACATCTATCTATCTCTATTATTTATTTCGAATTTTCAATCCACTTTTATTTTTTACATTTTGTAGCAAAACCTTAGGAAACAAATAGTATCCAACGAATAAAATAAATACAGTAAAAGCTTCTTATTCGCTCTTCCTTCATTCGCGGTTTCACTATTCGCCAATGAAAGAATTGCGACCCAATTCCTATATTCGCGGCTAAAAATTTCTTTAATCGCGGTTTCTTTATTCAGCCTGCCAGTGTTATGGCGTGCTAATAAGAAAGTGTGGGTTACAAGTGCTATTTTTTGTGACTGGTTCTGGAATTGTTTTGTTTCTAAAGTTGAAACTTATTTTAAAAAACAGAATTCATACTTTAAAGCATTTCTAGTTTTGGACAATGCACCAGGTCATCCTAGCGAACTTGAAACAATGCATCCAAATATAAAAGTGACATTTTAACCTCCCAACACAACGTTTTTGCTTCAACCTATGGACCAAGAAATAATCCAGGCCTTTAAGCTCTATTACATTAGACGAACCTTCAAAATCATATTGGATGATATGGAACGTAATCCGGATATGAATGTTATCGAATGCTGGAAGAAAATGACATAGCTAAATGCATCGTAAACATAAAAGAATCATTGGAAGAACTGAAGCCAAACACATTGAAGTCATGCTGGAAAAAACTGGCCTGTTCTGACTGCGGAAAATGACGAAGAATCTGAGCAAGTTCAAACTTTGTTTGCAAACATAGCCGAAATCGCGAATGGAATAGGACGAGATGGGTTCGAACAGATAGAATCAAATGACATTCAGGAATTGCTTGAATCGTAAGATGAAGATTTGACTGAAACCGACTTGGAGGACATGTTAAATTCACAGCAGATTGAAGAAGAGACTTCAACAAGCACTGGGAACGTGACATTTCATTTGAAAAATCTTAGTGAAGGTTTAAGAATGGCGAATTAGCTTTGCGATTTCTTTATGAACATTGATTCGTCTATGGAACTTCAAGTAAGAGGCAAATTGCTAATGCGACTGCTGCGTATCAGTCTGAATTGAAGGAGCTTTCGAAAACTGCCAAGCAAGAGAAAATTACAAAATTCTTCCAACCATTGCCTAAGCCTTAAGATAATTAATCAAAATGTTCAAAAACTTCAATTTAATTCATTTTTTATATATTTGTTTTTTTTTTGTCACCTAAAAACGTATCCCCTATAATCCCATATAAATTACCATTCCGTATTCACGGTTTCTATATTCGCGGCATATTTATGGAACATATACCCAATGAATAAAGAGCTTTTACTGTAATTAAGTTCTCAGTTTTTTGATAGTTACATTTAAAACAATATTTGAATGACATTCATTAATTCGTTTTAAAAAATGCCTTGCCGAATTCCGAAAGTTTAGAAAAATTCCATCCTGTAAACTAGATTTATTTTTCTAAACATTTTATATAGAATTATTCGAGTTTGTTTACAAAGGACAACCCTGCAGTTCATTGTTTCCATGCTCCCATAGTTTGCGTTCAACGTGCCTTTGAAATATCTTGGGAAGTGATAAAAATAGGTCTCTCTGCTCCTTAAGTAGCTTATCATCATTAGAGTATTAAAAATATGATGAGAGTCTATTTGCATTATGTGAACACTTATCCGCCTTGTTATCACTCTGAACTAGAACGGGTCTAAGCAGAAAGATAACCGCAGAATATGCAAAGCAGATGTCATTTATCTGAGGTAAAGGGCAGAAAATTCTAAAATTATCCGCCTCGCCGAGACCACCCTCGTGGATTCGTAGAAATGCGAGATCTTATGCGAGAACAAGGAGATGATCCTGAAATTCGTGGAATAGCTCTTATGAATTTTTCTCTTCTAATCTTCTTTTATTTTTGGATTCGTATTTAAATACCTTGCTATGTGCATTTGTTGTGGTTATTATGGGATTTTATGGCCGCGACTGGAAATAATTTTTCTTTTCTGAAATATTGTAACAAATTTTCATATTTATAAGAATTTAATCAAGATTTTTTAGCTTTTATTTAACTGTGTATATGTGTATAATTACCTAATAATATTCAAAATACAAGAATTGTGCATTATTATCTTTGCATTTTGAAGAATTGGTATTTTCATTTGGATTTGAAAGAGAATAGCTCACACTCAGGTATGGGCTACGACTCCAAATGAAATCAAATTTGTGTCACAGCATTTTAAAAGCATATACTTAACTATTACTTCCTATGCACAATAAAATGAGGTGAAGGAAAATACATGGATTTGAATTAAATGTTTAAAGACTAACCAAAAAATAATGTTAAATAATTCTTTTTCTATAGTTTATCATTTGTCAAATATTCCTATTTTTTGCATAAACCTACCTGTTTTTATGGTCTATAAATTATGCTATTGTTGCAGTTTTCATATATTTATTGCAAATTCTTATTTTAAAATTTAGCATATTAATTTTTCTTACTGTAATTATTATTTTGTTTGAAATATCGACTCCACATTTTTACACTATTCATTTATTAAGGTCTTTTATTATGTGAAATAAGAAACAATATTTTTCTTTATAAAACTAGAAAAATATTATTAAAGTAAAGATAGAAAGATAAAGATTTAATATTTTATTAAAAATGATCTTTGACTAAAATCCTTACGTCTATTGGCTTTCAGACAGCTTGTGATATGGAGAATACTAGTAATTATAATTTAAATTTCTCACCCTACATCTCACCGAAGAATATCTATGAAAGGCATGACATCCGTTATCCTCTGAAGATTATCCGATTTATACTAAACATATGACGTTCTTTATTTGATGGCGTATGAACATTTGGAGAACGAATAATCTTTGACAATTGTTTTAACTATAGTCGATGTCATCTGATTTCAAACCTTAAAAAAAAAAAAAAAAAAAAAAAAAAAAAAAAAATCTGAATTGCTTACTCATTTCAAACGAAAAATTCAAAACATTGAATTTATCTTGCAATATTAAGTGTTTTATTTATAAGATGCATGAAAGAGAATCTCATAGTGTGTGGTTTTTCGTTTCCATCAATCATCATTTTTCTGAACTATGGCGTTGCTGTACTCATACAAATAGTACTGGGAAAGAGCATCCTCTGACAGGAAATTGAATAGAAGCACCTCCGATTCCTATACTTCATGAAATAAATTTGACAAGGAAAAAAAAAAGCCTTGTTCTCCAAGTCCCACGAAGTATCTTCGGTAATGCCGCTTTCTTGATTATAAAGTTAAATAGAAGCACTTAATCACCCGCTCGGAGACGGACTTTTATCTGCTTGCATTTCGCGAAGGGGTTTAAAAGAGTTTCTATCGTCGGGCGTCAAACAAATAGGATGAGAAAGGCCGGCATTTTTCGTTTATAGCTATTGAAAACCTCTGCAGCTATCTATCATGCCCACAATCCGGCATCGCCGGCATATGGAAGATTTATACCCTTCCACTTATTTCCTCGGTAATCCGAAAACAAGGAAAGAGTATAAAGAATTGTGGAGGATTTTCTCGAACGCCGCTGCATGTTTGCGAGCGGGCCCGGTGTCAAGGTGTTAAAACAGATAATGTAACCATGGGAAAAGTCAATCTGTCAAAACGTGGGGCTTTAAAACCCCAATGACAGAGCGTCGCTATTAACCTCTTCGTCCCTGATCCTGTAAGGACGGCCCCTTCGATAGGGCCGTGCGAGGGCGGAGGATTAGTTAAACCATTTGACATCTTGTACTTCCAAATAAAGGCCCTCATTAATCTTAGGCGACTTGCGTCTTTACTCTTTATCAGCCCAGAGCACCCAAACCCTTAACCGCTTCAACTTGCAGCACCCTTCCTCGCGCCTTTAAGCCGGCCTTTTTGGTTTCAGGTGGGGATGCGGCTTTTTCTTTCTTTCTTAAAACTCTTTTTCTTTTCTGTTCTATTCAAAGAACGCCATTTATTTTTAAACTTGCATTTGTTTAGGTGATGACAATTTATCATAACAAGGTTTCGAGAGGATTTTTTAAATAAGTAATTTGCTTTGAATTAAAAATGTTAGTTGCATTGAAGTAAATAGAGGACATACTATAGAGGGTTTTGATGCAAAAATAAAAAAATCATCAAATACGAAAATTAATAATAATAATAGGAACGTCTCTTACAGATAGTTTTCTATTGCATTGTGATGTAATTGTTTAAACTAACTGATGCTGTTTAAATTAGTTTTTAAAGGAAAAACGGTACTATATCATTTTAGAAATGATTTTAGTTTTTTGTGTTCTACAGGTCGGTCCATTTATTACATTCTCATATATGAAGCACAGTGAAAATATTGTAATCGGCATACACTTAGAATTCGTGATTTTAATGAATCTTCGATCTTAGAATTCCCCGAGTTCGAAAAATACACGTTCGGAAAATTTGTGATTTGATATCAAAAATGATTAGAGCAATACGGATGAAATTTAGCGCATGGTCTTTACATTAATTGGTGGATTTCTATGAAATGTTCATCGAAAAAAAAAGAAATAGTCTGCCTGGTTGTTTGAATATAAAGTAACACGATAATTACATAACGGATAGTGTTAGATGGATGAAATTCAGTGCACAGATATAACACCAATAGCAGACATCTAATCAAATTTTGAACCGAATCGAGTAAATTGTCGATTGTCAGTAGGTTTTTACTTTCAGAAACTTGGAAAGGCAATAACTCAAAATGCACAAAATTAAGTGTAGCGTATTTGTTATGGGATTTTTCGATTGCATATTTATGAGATGTTTGTCGAATTTTTGTTTCAAACAGGTGTTAAAAATGCATCTAAAATACAAAATCTGTTTCCATATGCTATAAACCGAATGTAAAGGATTAATCGCCAAAGAATCTCGCCAAGGATCACAAGATGATTGCACTGTCCCTTTTATCCACAGATAATAATTCAGGATTATAAATGCGACTAATAAGAATTCTTGATTTTTCATGTTTCTTAATGCAGGAAGTGTTACTAAAACATCCTGCTAATATTTTCTCTCCGTTAAACGGTGATGTAAAAATACAAATACAACTAAACAAAAATAACATTATTTTTGTTATATCGTACATACAACTTTCAAATAATGATATATATCGCAAATATAAAAAAAATTGATTAATTTGCCTCGACTGTCAATTTGAGATTCTAAATGCGATTTACAGTTTCGATTCTACATTTTCAATCCATATTCATGATTTTGTTTGTTTGTTAAATTATGATATGTTGCAAGAATCATCTAAATTCTTAAATGTTTGATTATAGTAAAACTCTAAATCTCTTAAACCTAATTTGGGTCTAAAAGCAGATGATCTTTAGTTTGAGATATGAATGTAAATCTTTAATTGGTCCCCTCCCCCTCTATTTAAATGAGATTTTACTTTTAAAACATTTGAAACCTTTATTAAAACTCTCAGTCATTAGAGGAATGAAAAATTACGGGAAAAGACCTAGAGGGGGGGGGATGATTTGTAATTCATGAAAAGATAAGTTGATTCACCGTAAGTTTAACTTCTGATTATTCCGATTAGAAGTCGGATGCTTAATGGTTGCATACGCTATTTGATAATTCACTGCATTTGCTGCTCACTCATTTCGGAGTATTTGTCCCAGATATTTTGTCAAGTAACTATTGCCGGTAATTGGAGTGAAAATAAATCAGACCTTATTCTAGACCTTAACCTTATTCTAGAGAAATATCCAAAGTGAATCTGCAATTATAATCATCATGGACAGAGACATTTAAGATCCAGTTCTCTTGATTTCTAACATGAATGCAAACGTCTTCCAAGGATTTATTTGTATTTAAATCTGATGTTTCTGTTCTCGTGTTTCAAGTAGCGTAAAGATAAATATAAAATATTTTAATAGTTTTTTTTTCTTTGAAAAAATTTAGCTGTTTTGCATCATATTAAAAGCATCCGTATTTTTTCTGAAATTTTCTCTCTACACAGGTTACAAATGGGAAATGACTATCGGAAAGATCGGAATTATAGTTTAGTTAATGGATTGCATGTGTATTTAATTCAAATAAATATGGTCATCGGATAGAATGGAGCTGTGTTTTAATCCGCAAATTTCATGTGTGAGGATCGTTACTAAGTTTTATTTGTATTGCTGTTGTTTATTAATTATGAAAATACAGGCTGGAACAATTTTATTGAAACTATAATCTTTTTATTGGTGTTCATATGACGCATCAGACTTCGGTAAACAAACGTTTGAAAAAGTCCATGTGTATTTGGAATTTAATTTAATGCTAGTCAAATTCAAATGAGAAGAAGAACATAGTTATGTCATTTTTTTTACTTTCATTTTTAATAATTCATTTATGTAATTTTTAATTCATTTGTTGGCACATTCACTATTAAAAGTATGGATTGTTCATTTTAAAAAGATTAACTGCTATTTTGAAAATCAAATAAAATATATAAAAAGAAAACTTATAGTGGTTCCCATTTTGTGTCGACTTTATAATGTTCTCTGTTATATTTATTTTTAAATTTAAAAAATCTGATTGAATCAATTTTGTTATGTCTAGGGAAGCTCAACTTAAAAGAGGGCAGTTAAATGCTTTTTATAATTTCGTAATCCATCATTGTGGTTACCTATTAATCGTAATTGAAATATTTTGGATATTTCATTCAAAATGGACTTGAAATTACTTATAGCCTATCATATAATATAAATTAAATTTTAGGAATTAAATAGCAGATATTCATGAAATGTGGAAAAAAAATGTACTAGATTAAGGATAGTCTAATATACGAACATTATTTTTCTTTTATTTATGCAAAAAGGAAATGCATTGATGTGATCGAATTAAAGCGATTCATTTCTTGCAATTTATATTTCTTATGTAGTGAATTCTGCGTTTCTGTCATATTCATCTTTTTGAGCTGCCTGATCCTTGTTCATTTTCTTCAAACTGTGAGCTGAACCAGATTCTTATTTTTTTTTATAGCGCACTGCTGTCATTGCGAAATTTCATAAGGTAACTTCCGTTCATCTGACGGTGGAATGATGCACTTGATTTGCTGCAAACTTTTCGTTTTTTTGTAGATCTAAACATTTTCAGCAGAATCAGTAATGAGTGAAAGTCTAAATTGCTACTTATATTTCTCTTATGTTTAAAAAGATACATAGAATCGCTGCAGAACTTCAGAAAAGAAATGTCATTAAAATTAAAGAACCGATCTTGTAAGTTTGCGTTTCTGGAAATTTAGTTTTCTTTTTGTAGACCTTTTTTTTCCTGCCATACTGTTGGCTTCCTGGTAATTTTCTTTGCTCCTTATTCTATTATGACGCAAATTTAAAAGGTAAGTATTCAGTTTGCCTCTCGTAAAAACCACGACCAGTATATTTCCATTGTTTAAGAAGATAGGTATATTTTCTGCAGAACTTCGAAAAAAAGGGGTTGCCCAGTTGATTTCTGGAAATATATTTTTTTTCTGTCATACACATATTCTAACACTATAAACTGCTTGGCCATTTTCCTTGCTTTTTATTCTTTTATTACGAAGACTAGCAAAGTAAGTATTCTGTTTGCATAAGGAATGTCCTTAACTTGCAAAAAACTTTCCGTGCCTTTTACAGGTTTAATTATTTTTAGCTGTCTAAGGAATGACAAAAATTCTAAACTGTAGACAATACCTCTGCATCATTTAAGAAAATTAACAGAATTGCTGTTGGGAAAAAAGAACTGCAGTAAAGCATTCATATTCGAAAAGTTGATTTCTGGAAAGTTATTTTTATTTGTAGACAGCTCTGCTTTTTTTTTTCTGTCATACGCATGTTCTATTTCGGCGGGCTGGCTGTCTGGTCATTTTTCTTCAGACTTTGAGCTGACCCAAAGTCATTTTCCTTCAGACTTTGAGCTGACCCAAAGTCATTTTTCTTTTCTGTAAAATACATCCGTAATTACGGAGACTCGGATAGTAAACGTTCGGTACATTTGACCGAGGAAAGCTCTTAACGTGCAACAAACTTTTCTTGCCTTGCATAGATTTAATTATTTAAGCAGTTTAAAGAATGGCAAAAATTCTAAAACGTGGGCTTCTCCATCGTTTAAGATATTGAGAAAGGGAGCTGCAGCAAAGTATTCATATTCGAAAAGTTGATTTCTGGAAAGTTATTTTTCTTTGTAGACAGCTCTGTTTTTTTTTCTGTCCTACACATGTTCTATTTCGGTGGGCTGGCTGTCTGGCCATTTTTCTTCAGACTTTGAGCTGACCCAAAGTCTTTTTCTTTTCTGTAATATACATCCGTAATTACGGAGACTCGGAAAGTAAGCATTCGGTACATCTGACCGAGGAATGCTCTTAACGTGCAGCCAAACTTCTCGCTCCTTTTGTCGACCTAACACTTTTAGCAGAAGGGAAAAAATCAGCAGTGCGGGCGATATCTCTCCATCGCGTGCCGCCTTAGCGATTAACTTTTGAAACTGCACTCTGATAAATGGATTTGCCAGAGGTGAAAAGAGAGAGAATTCCTTTGTCTGTTCCTTTGGCGTCTGCGTTCATTAATCTTTCTTTGCGTCTGCTTTCTTTTGGAAATTGAACTTTACCGATGGTTTTGTTTACATCTCCGCTCCGGGTTCCACCTCTTCGATTAAGTCCGTCCGCGCATGATCCGGATGCTTCTTCTCCCAGAGAAATAAAAATGAACCTCCTCCGACTGCGAAGAACAAATACGGCCATGGGCTAGGTCGGAACTGTGCTTTAATTCATGGATTCCATGTGCGAAGGTGATTACTGAGTTCGGCTTGACATGTGAGCCTTCTTTCGGAAATGGCAAAAATAAATGTATATTTGTAATGGAGGGAATAAAACGATAGGTTAAACGACCTCAGCTTGATTTATTTTTTCTGGCGCATACAATGCTTTTTATATGGATGGGTCAGCGAAAAACGCTGCAGGAAGGATTTATTATTTCATTCATACTTTTTACTGAGCCGTATGGTATTTAAATTAATTCGTATAAATGGACATACCTAATAAATTTTTCGAAAATGCTAATTAATCTTTTTTTCTGTGTCTTCCGCACTGACCCAAGTTCTCTGCTGTTTTAGAAGGATGTAAAAGTTTTATATATATATATATATATATATATATATATATATATATATATATATATATTTCAAAAGAGTTTTCAAAGAAAATCAACATATACATATATGTTGATGGTGAGCTGTTCCTACACAATAATGGCTCGTTTTTATGAACAAATATTTTAATAAAAACAGGGGACGTTCACAACAAGTAGGGACAATGACAAACAATTAAAGGAGGTAGACATTGAAGACAAAGCATCGTTGGGCATAAGCCCTTCTGGATTCTTTCAGCACATCGTTCGTAACTGCTCTCTCTCTGCTTCTACTGGCGCCCAAAGTTCGCAGTTGCAGTTAGGAGTTACAGGAAGAAGTTGAAGTGTTTGAGCGTGAGGCTAGCTGGTGGTTGCTCTGGTTGAGCATAACATATATGTTCACAAATGATTAAGATGTTTTATTTTGTGATTATTAATGAGCAAAACAGCTACCTGTTTTATTATTCTAAACTTGCTCTCAAGTGTATCATATTGATAATACAAAAAAACCCAAAAGTGTCTTGCAGTAAAAGATCTGAATATTAACATTATTAGTCAAGGATAGTCCTTTTTAAAAGTTTAGATGTCGCAAGAAAAAAAAAATAGAACAATATTTTTGACTACATGTAGTGTTATTGAAATAATGTGTCACATTTTTAACTTTTTAGCAATTTTTAAGTGCAAAATGAATTTCTTATTTAAAATGTTTAAAAGTTATTTTCGGATTATGATCAAAATGAATTATTTTAATAATTTTATTGGCTGTAAATACCTAGAACTACAATTTCCTACAAACCTAAAAACTGGTCTTAAATTCTTTTCCTATTAAATTTATGTTTATTCTTTTGGCTGCTAAGTAACATTTTTTTCTTTCAATAAATTATGTTATGCAGATCTACGCTTAAAAATTAAGATAAATACATGCAAAAGGCTTTATTTTTCATGCTCTAAGAATTTTCTGATTCTTAAATTAAATTTTGTTTATCACTATTACGAACGATATAGTTTGATTATTGAAGGGGAAAATGTAATTTAATTTTCACATAAAAATTCATTAGATTATAAATATATTATGGCTATTGTGGTTAGATAGAAAATGACTAAGATTTTTCATTTTTTGCTTGGCCTAACTATGGAATGCACAGCAGAGAAAGGCTTGACCATTCAAGGTGTAAAATCTTATATGTGTACGTTTAAAATTTCCATATTAGGAGTTTCACGAAAATAAAGGGAGGTTTATTCACTTGCCACTGTTTACTTACGAGCAATTAGCATAAATAATATTATTCATATACTCATCCATGTGCCGAAACAAGTAAATACATAGGCTAATTTAGTTCCTGCATTTAGAAGGTTCGAATAAACATCTATTAACCATTAAAGAGAACCGGAGTAAATTTATTTAGATTTTTTCATATTAATATTTTCTACTGAATTACATATTATTTTCGTAACAGACTGTTAACATTTCATACTTGACTACTTTAGGAGAACACAATGCATCGTAATTGTTTTAAAGTGCGTAACAGAGAGCCTTCGACACGCTTGCTTTTTATTCTATCTCTACCCGAAAGAGAACAATCGAATGGCGAAAACAGACAGTGAAGTGAATTTTCATTGGTGTCGACCGCCCCTTGTTCCACCCCTGATGGATTTGTGCATCTGCTTTCTCACTCCCCTAGGTAGCATTTATTATTATCTTTTTGATTATTTCGTGTTCGGCGAACAGAAAAACCTAATCATACTATCTCTATCCGCTTTCCCCCCTCCACAAGGAAGATTTCAACCGTAATTTTGTTCCCGGCTTTACCCAATTGGAATCTGTCTGTCTTCCCGTGAGGAAAGCTAGTTTCGCAACGATTCGATCAAAAAGCCAAGTTCTCTGGGGTCGTAATTGAAAACGTTTAACGGCCGGAAGCCAGGTAAACGTGGAACTTGTCATCACTGTCAAATCACTGATCACGAAGTAAAAATTGCGGTTTGTGTGATTCCTGCACATATATTCGGTTGCTCGCTGGATGCTGAGTTTGCGTGCGTGTAGGATGAGTTGTCATTGCTGAATGCAATCGGTTTATCTTGGTATCATGAAAAGGTCTTCATTTAGAAGGCACTGGAAAAACATTTTATGTTTTGGATTATGTTCCCCAAATTTGAAAAAAAAAATCATAATAATTTAAATGATATTTTATTATGAATAATGAAATAATGCGGTAGTTATTGACTTTTAATGAATTTTTGTCCGCCCATTTAAAGTCGATTCTGATATTGCTAACATACCTAAATATTTGATTCAGCATTTTTGTTTTTATCAGTGATTCGCATGTTTAATATATTTTCTATATTACAGGGGCATATTATTTTTTTAAATAATCTTATTGTTTAAAAAATATCCAATTGTTTTAAAATTTAAAAAATTACTTGAAATATATTGGCTTTCCTTGCTTCTTCAACAAATTATTAAATAAAAAGAAATCATGATGAATTATTATCTTTACAAACGTAATGAAATATATTCAGCATTTTTTAATTCAATTGATATAGAGTGTTTTCGTTTAAGCAATTGAGAGTAGTTAATCGTCTATCATAGAGTTGAAAAAAAAATTACCCTTTCCAAAAATTTCAAAATTTTATAGGAACAAATGAGTAGAGATAATAAATGGCAAATAAAAATCATTGTTTTAATCGTTTAGCTATGTTTAAAGGAATTTTATCAAGTTCTAAAAGATTTTTTTAAATCTATTTTTGTCAAAAATGTTGAAGAATTTATAAACATTAAGACTTCTTATTTCTAATTGACCCACCTGAATAAGTAAGGCATGACAATATAATTACTAAAATATTAAATTAAAATGTAAGAACGTAGAAAAAGAAAGGGTTTTAAAAATTCAGAGGACAAAACAAAGGAAAAAGGTTGAAAAAGATTTTGAATTCACATAAAGCTTTTGATAAAGACGAATTGCTTTACTCTAATTTGGGGATATATATATATATATATATATATATATATATATATATATATATATAATATGTTGCGATAACATTCCGTTTTGAAGCAATTTTATGGATTCTTTGAGAGAAACACCACGATTTTCATATGTAATTTCAATACCGCCTCAAATTTAGTGTACCATCGAGATTTAACTTCTTTAATGAAATTGGGTTAAATCTGTTGATAATGTAGTACATCAAGCAATTTATAGTGAAATAAAAATAAAATAAGATATTTAGTCAAACAACAAAAAAATCAGTTTCCATAAAATTTGATGTAAAAACATGATCGATTGCTTTCAACTGAACATGCTCTGTAGTCACAATTTGAAATATATATATAATATTGGTTTCTGGGCTGGGGTGTTC
>JAPMOQ010042621.1:1013124-1039813 GCA_026543055.1 Argiope trifasciata
CATAGAAGAGTGTATTTACATAGAAGCATATTCATATTGTATAGGAAAATAGAAGAGTGTATTTACATAGAAGCATATTCATATTGTATAGGGACATAGAAGAATGTATTTACATAGAAGTATATTCATATTGTATAGGGACATAGAAGAATGTATTTACATAGAAGTATATTCATATTGTATAGGAGGCATACAGTTTAGGGGTTGACTTTAAATTAATCTATAAACAATTATTAAATCATCCAGTCCCTTTTGTGTTGTACTTATTACACTTTTCCACTTTTCAATTTTGTTAGTCAAAATATTAATTATATTTATTTATTTAGTATTACAATTTTATGAAATATTACCATTAAATTTATAATTATTTTATTATTATTCTGAAAAACTATACGTTCTGTGAAAAAAATTGATTTTTTTTTGTTTATTTAAATGATTCCAAATTTCTTTTTCAAACTGTTAATAATATGGTTCAAAAAATTTTATGCCAGCAAAATTGTTCATTCTTAGTTTTAAAAAATATTTTATTCTTAGTTTTATATTTCATTTTTGTTGTTTTACAGTTATTAGAAAGGCATTTGTTTACTCCAGCTGCACTAATTACTCTCATGTTCCAGGTAAAATGCGAGGCATTAAAAGTAGCGAAATAAGAAGCAAATTACCTTTACTAATTTATTTTTAAAAGCCTATATAGTAATTATTTTTTGAAACTATGAATTTTTCTATAAGACAGTAAAGCACCGTTTATATGTTTCTCATGTATACGTTCCTTATATCTTATTTAGGCTTGATTTATTGGTTACAATTGTAATGATGTATATCTTCTTTTTCAATAAGTTTTGGATTTTTCATTGTTTTGGGCATTTAAGAAAGAATCTTCTGATTCAGTCTTTAGTACCAAATATTAGTTTAAAAATATATATGAAGAGTGATACCAATATCGTGACTTCAAAATTATTCCCAATTCAATGAATTAATAGAAGACTGTTGATCTTACTTAGAAAGAAGCTATTCTACAGAAGAAGCTACAACCGGTTAATATAAAAAAATCTTCATAAAGGATCATTAAAAATTTTCGAGAATTTTTTGTTAGGGAAAATACTGGTAAAAAAAATATTCCTTGCATTTGATCATGATTAAGGATATTTTAAAAATTAAAACAATTACTTGCAAATAAATAATTAATGTCAATATGTGCAACAATGACATATTTTTCATACTTTTATTAAAAAATTTTAATTTTAAAATTATTGCTTTTAATTTTGTGTTGTTATATACTAGTAGCTCCTGTAAATTTGTCTAAATGATTGCTTTTAAATGAATTTCAAATAGTAGCATTAAATTTGCAAAGCTAAATGTGTTACTTATTAAGATTTCGATTTTACTTCTTTTCATTTATTCACCTTATATCCATCCTTTGAAAAAATATATAAGTGGTGCTTTATGTTTGTTTCAAACTTAAATAGCTATAAAAAATCACTGTACTGTTTAGTGATTTCTTAAATCTTCAAAAAAATTTGTATTGCATTTTAATGTATGTATACATTTATATATATTTAAAATTTCTTTTGAAGATATTTTATTTGTTATAATATAAATTAGAAGTGATTTTGTAACGTTATTTATTTTTCCATTACTTTGCGATATTTAATTTTGAATTCAACATTCTCTTCCACGAAAGTATAAGTTCATCTGATTTCTTTTGCACAAGCGAAATAACAATGTTGTAGAAATTCATTCCTCTAATTTTTTTAAAAATTGATTTTACACTCTGTTTTTGCTATTTATTGTAATTCTTATACAGCAAAAAATTTATATGAACTGATTAAAATCGACTTTTATCAACAAGTTAATATGCTTATTTAGAAAATGAGAAAAGGGGTTTCTTTGTTAAGTATGCCATAAAAATATAAATATCGTTAGATGCGATTTCTAAAAATGTATCGGAAATTATATTTTATTCTTACTACTAAATTTATAAATCAAGTATTTGTTACCATTATGATGCCGTGTTCTATTATCGGATTTAAAAATTCAAGGGAATTTTTTTGTAAAGTTAGAAATGAATTCTTTAATTGCCTTGTTAATTTTCGATTATTTGAAGGAAATAATAATTAAAAAAAGTTATGAAATAAGCACCTTAATTTTCAGTTATTTAGAAACTGAATAAATTAATCTTTTTAATTTCTAAAATTTTAAATTATTTGATTAATTTTATATACTGTTGCTTCTTTTGTCAAGAATAAAAATTAAAAGCTTGAAAGTAATTTTAAGGTATATAAAAATCTAATTATTAAGGATCAGGTCAATGACCGAAAATATTAAAAATTTCTGAATGTATTGACGTAGCCTGCGAATCTAATGACTGATTGCTGTCGGCTGATATGATTGGTTGTCTCTGCAATTAACAAAGAACCATGTTAAGATGCCTGCAGTTTCAATATCTATGCATGGCATTGATAACACTAGTAGATAAATGTGATTTTATTTTTTAGAATGTTAGAATTTTCTTAAATGTAACGTCGGAATATAGATTATATTTCTGTAGCCTTTTAGGTAGATTTTTTTTGTCTGACATATTCTCATACATAGATAAAATATTTTGTTGTATAAAACTTTAATACTTGTTTTCCAAAATCACAAATAGAAATTATATAATCCAATGATTATTAGTCTTATTTTTATGGACTGTTGATTTTAATTTACCATTCCCATTTGGGGAAAAAAAAAGTATTTGTAGAAAAACAGAAAAAAAATGTGCATCAAATTTTTACCTAAATTTTGAGCTATAATTTTTTGAAACTAGTACTCGATATTCATCACAAGAATATGAACCGTAACCCACACATAGGTTAAGTTGGCATTTTTTTTTGACACACTGTGTACTTTTTACATTACATATGACAGCCCTTCACAATAATTTTTACTGAATTTCACTCCTTCCCTTAAAGCTTCAACGTTTCTTATGATAAATAATTTCTATCAAAATATTTCATGTGTTCCTAATGTTTTTATGTAGAATGATCAATTTTCTTATGTTATTTTCTTTAAAAATGTTTGCTGCGATATGTTTTCTTCTTTTCCTATTTCAGTATTTTATTCGCTTGTTCCTCTCCATTTTCTTTTAACATTCTATAAAATCTAAAAATAAAAAAATCACAATTTAACACTGTCAATTTTTGACATAAGAGAAATTTTGATTGAAAATAATCGAATGTAGAAACAATGCGTATATTAAGCGGTACATACTATAGATTTCATTGACATTTTCATGATTATGGTAAAAAAATTGTTAAGATGGCCGAACGTAATTTGGCAAATAATATATCTCAAGTTTCCCTGTACGAATTTCCTGTGTTTATGTGAATTTAACCATTTTTAGATTATTCTTGCTTGGATCGTTACGCAAGTTTCATTTTTCTTAGTGTTCTCCTTTTGTGTTGGATTTTTGAATTGTTTATTTACTATTTTTTTAAATCAAAAATGGAGACTGGCATTATGTTTTTTATATTACTTACTGTCATTATGCTTGTTGTTTTGAATACCTATTGATACCTGATTTCATGACGAGATGTTTAAGGCCGACTTTGGCTTAATGAAAAGAATGAATAATAATGACATGAAAAAAAAATGAACGGAGAAGTCTAAATATTTCTCAAGAAAACGATGAAAACAGTGTACAACGCTAAACTACCAGTGTTTTTTCCCTTTCTTTGCCATTTTTTAAAATTAGGGGGCATTTTTTTCTTCTTCAGGTCACTTTTTGAGATAATCATGCAATTAATAAAAAGCTTGATAATTCAATATTGCATTTAATCCTTGAATTTTTTTATTCAATTAAATCTCCCAATTTTTTGTCTGTTGCGCTTTAATGACATTCAATGAGCTGTCCTGGAGTCGGATTAAATTCATTAATTATCCGCCATTTTTCAAAGGGCCCCGCACCACCTTGAGCTCGGAGCGTTAACCACTTTTTTGCGCGGTCCCCCACCCCCCAAAAGGCCACTCCGAACACCAATTAGGGCACCCTTTTTCAATTTGTGTCACGATCGGTAAAAGACGAGGGCAAACGTTTAGGGCAGGGGATGAGGATAATCTCTAATGCAAGGGGAGAGAGGGATCAGCAACACGGTGGGTGCAAAAAAAAAATGGCCCTATCCATCCGGGTCTCATTTAAATAAGTGAGCGCGGCTGCTGTCCGGATTGCGGTAATCATTTTCGGCACAAACAGCTTTAGTTCTTGTCTTCGATGCCGAAACATTTAATAGGAAGCGGACTTAGCTGAAATAATAATAATAAATAATATGCGAATAAAAAAATATTTTTGTTTTTGTTTTGAAGGTAAATAAATTGCTCTTTTTTAGTATAGGATTTTGCATTTTTTCCCTTTTCCTTTGTGTAGAGCACTTTATTTATTTATTTTTATTATATCCATATATTCCTCTTTTTCCTTGTATGCAGGAACCTGTAATCTTATTTATTTATTTTTTTGAAAAAAAAAAAAAAAAAAAAAAAAAATTGGAAGAATGTTGCGTGTTATCCCGGATCTTGGATTTATTTATTAATTTTTTTTTCTGTGTTAAGATAAATTGTGATAATTTCTTTTATCCCTACCCAATGCACATTATTTTTGTTGTTTTAATATTATTAAAATGAAGCATGTGAAATATCGATAAAATTAGCAACTTTCCTGCATTGATAAAAAAAAAAATATGGAAAAAAAACCCGAGATAAACTGTCTATTTAGAAGGATACGATACTTTTTTTTTTTTACGCACAAATTTATTTCTGTTAAGGGTAATTATTTCATTTTTTTTTTTATCATTTTGCATGTGCCAATTTCGTTTCATTCAACAATACAAATAATTTTTTTAATACCGATTCTCAGATTATACTGATAATTCTCATGTTTAAATAGCATAAACAATGAAAAATATTAATAATATTTGTAGAATGAAAGTGAGTGAATACCAAAATATTTTATTTTGAGTTCTTGTATCAAAATATTATTTTTCTAAAAGCTGAAATTTTACATTTATCTGTAATTTCAAGAATAAATGCACAATTTTTATTTTAAAATACTCTTAAACTGTCTTCTTAACTTACTTCTTAATAGTCTTAAACATTTTAATAATCTTTGTGTGCATATTTACTTACTTTGTTTACAATAGTGGGAAATAAAAATAATTAAAGTATGAAATCCATTTAACTAATATTGTTTTATTCAGTCATACCCCATTCAAGAGTTGTCAACAATTCAAATTAGATTTTTTAGCCAAGTAAGTTATTCATTTCGGCATAATTTTCATCAAATCTATCTCAACTTTCGACAGAAAATTTAGTTAGGTGCCGACATTACATCGAAAAATAATTGAGTTTGAAAGAATGAAGCAATAAAAGAAACCTTGTGATATATATAATTTTATTCATAATAATAATAAAGTCTAAGTTAAAGAAAGGTAATTTAGAAGCTTGTTTTTATAATTATATTATCGTGCTTTTTGTAGGAATCCAATCAATGTACATTGCTTGATCACAAATTTCATTACTGTACATAAAATTTTCACTTAAGAATTCGTATAACAATTATGTTGTTCGTGAGACTGTTATTAACTCTATGCACTCTGCAGCTTATATTTGTAATTATGTATCTGAACAGAGTTTTCTTTTAGATGAATAAAAGGAATAAAATTGGTACTCCAAAAATGCAGATGATAGTATCATCTTTAATGAAGGATCCTAAATATGAATCTTGCATACATCTAAATAATTACAATCTTTTGAATTGAAGAGTTGCAGCACATTTTTAAAAGAAGGACTTCATTTCGGAGCGCATGAGAAAGCAATTTGTCCTGCTGACAAGTAACTTTACATAGAACCATTGTGAAAGAGTTTGATTTTACTCTTGGAATTGCGATTTTCTTTATACATTGGAAATAGATTCAATTATAGTTTGCTGTGGTTCCTTATTAATTCGTTGGGGTGTTTTTTTTTGAACTGTTGCGCGCAATATTGTGCATTAAATAAAGTTTTGATCTCAAATCTTTATTGACTTAACGATTAAACTCCATTCTAACTGGTAATCTTAAAGACATTTATATTTTCCAACAAAATTTTCATCCAACAATGTTATGAAAATTATACATAATAGAATGGTTGACACTGAGGTACACATAACATATTGATAAACACAAAAATTCAGGCTGCATGCATATAATTTTTATCACACAATGTGAATTTATATATTGTGTATATATACTTAATCCTTAAATCATACTTCCGTTTCTAGAGCAAATGGACTCATTTTTAGTTTGATACAAGTGTAGGTGAACTTTATTATGAAAAAATAAAATAAATTATCTTGCAATAAATTGGAAAGAAACTCACTAATGACAAAATGCGAATGCATATAGCATGACAAAAAAAAGATAAAAACTGGAATAAAAAATAACTGGAGTATAATAAATCTGTGCATACTGTAAACAAAAGTACAACATGGAGTTACGTTTATTTTTTTATTTTAATTTAATTCAATTAATTCTTTTTTGTTGTAGTAGGGTGTGTGGTATCTAAAAATGCATTCGATTTCAAGATTTTGATGAGTTTGAGCGGGAACTCCCCTAATCAGAAAGGAATATTGTTTTAATTATTTTTTAAGCGCCGTAACTGTGACATAGTTAAACTGGCGAAATTTGCTATGTACTATTACATCAAAACGGTAAATTTGCGTTAAACTTACAACTAAAATCAGCATACTGTTTTTCTCCAATTATTTGCATGTATGACAATGCTATTACTTAAAATCCCATCTAGCTAGATAAAGGAAATTTAGTGTGTGATCCTGAAGCCAAATTACTTATCGTATCAAATTTTGCTACCTTTCTATCAAAATGATTCACTTGACGATACGACCAAATTATAAACAAAACTCTTCACATTAATGTAAAGATACGAGAAAATAGGCGAAATCTTCCACTAATTTAAGTTATTTTCACAGACATCTTTCAAATCACACATTTAATTTGCACTTGATTAAAATTTTCTTTATTAAAAATATGACATATAAACGCATTGTCTATATATGACAATGCTGTTTTCATAGCTATCGTTATGCCTCCGTTTGTGTCTACTTTAAATTATTTTTTCATTAAGCATTAACGTCGAAGGTCAGCTTCATCAAACCAGTTTTCTTCTTCTCTTTGGTAATTTTATAACTGTGGAACATTTTCGTGGTAATATATATTTGTAAATTATAGTGCTTTCTTATTAAATGAGGTACAGCATCAGTATAAGCGATTTCTCGCTATGTAATCACTTAACTGATCATTTTTAATATTCCATTTTTATATTTTTATCTTGTATTACTGTAATTTCATCGAATTGTAATTTTCTGAAACTTTTAAAATACAGTTTCGTCTTCAATTTAAAAAAAAAATTCAAACATCTTACTGTTAATCCAAAGGCAAAATCTTCAAACGCAATATTTTAATGTATGTTTGTTTATGTTGTTTCAGAAAGTTAGGAAATTTTTAGGGACATTGTAATTTAATTTTTATTTTGCTTTCTAGTATAAGAAGTTTTAGATTTCTATATTGTGTAAGTTTTTTTACACATTTTTTAAAAAGATATTATAATTTTTTTTAATGCTGTAAAAACTTCTATGCAATAAATTATTTCTGATGAATTGAATTATGACAGTTAAATATGATCTATACACATTTTATATTTTTATGGAATTCAAATTTGGCTCATATTTTATGTAAAAACCATATAATTTCTCCTTATATTATATAGATAATGAACTTTAACATTTATCAATTTTAAATATGCATTATATAGGAAATTTATTGTAAAATATATTATGTAAGATTGACGAAGAGTTATCTGTAATATATTTTGCTTCTAACTGCAATGGATTTTAATATATCTGTTAGGTTACAACCGTCATATATTAAGTTTAAGGTCTAATTAAATATAAATTTTTAATGTTTTAGATTATTATAGAAAATTAAATATTATTGCGATAAAAATGTAATTTTTATATATTTTAAAGGTCCATTTTTATACATTCGTAAATTTTTCATTTTTATTTCGTTTATTATAATAATTATTTTGCATTGCATTTGCTGTTATTCGTATACAAGTAAGTATTTCAGTGATAATCTCTATATATCTATATAATAATGATTTTTCTCCTTTGAAATTTTTTAATTGCGGCATGAATTATTTGTCAGATGTATATATATTATATGCGTTAAGGTTCTGATACCAGTTTACCAGATTATTTAACATGTAATTTATTTTGATTGTATTCATTATATTTTAATTTAATTGCTCCTCCAATGTCTGAGAAAAGCATGAATATAATATATATCGTAGTTTTAAAAGAATTTTAATCGGATCAAAATCTGAAATTTAGCTGAATACTCTTATTGAAAAATAACATGGCTCTAAAAATAATTTTTGTTTAATGAATGCATTTGCACATTAACTCAATAAAGCAATTTTTAAAAGAAAAGCACTTAGAAAAAAACATGATTTGATCTGTGAAGGAATTGTTTAGTTTCAATTGTTGATATGAATTCAGTCGATAAAAAAGTTAGAAACAACCTCTAAAGCATAAAAAAACTAGTACAAAATGTGTATTTGAATAAAAAGTTTTGAATATTAAAGAAATAATAACGTACAGATTCTGAAGTAATTTGTACCTCCCCCCTTTCTCTGTCAGATGTATGAAATCTTTTATTATTTCTGTTGAAATTATAAACATTTTAAGAATATTCGTCACATATATTTGAAAAATATTAAGAATATTTTCAAATCTAGTAGTAAATTATCTGTCTTCAATTCCATAACTACTCAAAAAAATATAAAAAAATCTGAACTTATGAATTCAAAGTAAATATGATCACTGTAGAAACCAGGCAAATGCAGATTATCACAAGTTAGGTTATTGAACTAATGTATTTTGGCATGCTACTACAAATTTTTCACACGTGTGTGTGAAATCAATTATAAAGTGGTTTGTAGTGAAGAGTTAATAATATATAATGCTATACTTTCACCAATTCGGTTTTTTTTTTCTTTATCTATTATGTATTATTGCGCCATCATATTCAAGGTACTATTTAATGCTAATAGGATTTGTTTATATAGCGTTCTATTGAATGACGGTAATTAATTTCATTTATACTATTTAACTATTTCTCACTAATGTGCACGATTTTTAATTTCCAAAGAGAACAGGTTTCTCTGTATCGACTTGCATGACATGATTCATTCCCCAAAGAAATTAAAATTAAAAGAAAGGAGAATTCTTCTCGGTCAATCCCGCCCTTTACTCCTCGCACCTTCCCCCACCCCCACATCATTCCATACCAGAAGAACGCTCCTTTCATGTCTTTTCACCATGCAGTAACCTCGACCGCGGCCTGTAAAGTGTGCGTGTTGTTACAATTCACGCGCCATCAACTTTAATGAAATGAAATTCATTATGAGTAGAATGTGCGCGAAAAGAGGAAAAATTTCTTTATACGATGAATAGCGGGGATTTTTTTCTTGCCCCCCACTCCCTACTTCTAGGGTCTTCTTCAATTTTTTTCATGCTTTGTTACATGGTAACATTTACACCCCCACCCTTTTCTGCTATCCCTCAGTTTTTCATCGATTTCTTTAGGTGGATAGAGAGTTGCGAATAGGGTGGAAACGATTTTAAAAAGCTTGTGGGGGTGTCACGTTGCCTTTTTTTGCTAATTTGTAGTTCCTTTTTTTATCTAATTAATTAATGAAATAATTAGAGGGTTTTTGTAATGCTTACTTAAGTTTTATGCATCAATTTCGGATGTCCTGTCTTAACAATTAAAAGCATTTGAAATATTTCGCGTGATGTGTTGAAGGAAAAAAGTTTATTTTTCTGTTGTGGTTAGTTTCGTATCTTGCTTTAAATTTTTAATTCCTTTTTTAATGAATTTGTATCTAGAATTGGTAAGTAAAAACAAAAACTTGAAATGAACGAAAAGAAATCATCCTTCAAGGATTAAGCTACAGCTACTTACTTCTATAATCTAATTGTATAATCTCTGAAGTACCATGTGCGTGTTTTTTGTAGATTAATTCATATCTTAACACTTTATTACATTGAATACACTTTTCTTTTATGCTTTAGAGAAAATCAAATCCCTCCCCCTGTCTATTCTTGGTTATTTTTATCTTTGGGTACAAATTGTCATCCGTTAGTACACACTGTCAAGACATTTTTTAAATAAGACATGTTAAACACTTTTCAACCTCAACTTTTTTTCGCAAAACAACTTGCAAAGCACTTTTATAATTAATTCGCATATTTATCCGCTTGTTAGCCATGATTTTTGATGATATAACTTACATTTTATTTTATTAATTGAGTGACATATTAAGTTAAAATTGTATTATGGTTAAAATTTAATGGCACTTCCAAATTTTTGAAATGGCTATATATATGTAGTGTTCATTCCCCTGCTCCAGCAAAAGAAAGATTTAAACTTGAGAATTTCAGGACTCCCACTGCATAATGTCAATCAATTTATTTCAAATGAACTTTCAAGTTGGAAGTTAACGCAATCTCAAGTTCAGCGATTGGGTATTTTATGGGCCTAAGCAATGCCCATTATATATCCGAGGCATTCCTTAGACCTTTTTTTATAAATTGGCCATTTGATTCCATTTTAAATTTAATTTCAACATATTTTTACCTTAATGAACTTTTACAATTTTTTGTAAAAAATCCATTATTTTGTGAAATTTTACATGGTTTTATTTATTTAGTATGATTGATGATCCCTTGTACATAGTCATATTTAAGTTGACATTTGTTTTTTACAAATAATGTAAATAAATGTATTGGAACAAAGAGAAATAACTAATAATATTAAACTTAATAAAGCATAGAATTCATATTTTTACAAATTTATTTATTTGGCGATAAGCTTATAATGTTTATTTCAATATGGCTGTCTCTGTTTGATTCTTGGGCGCTGCTCAATCAGAAATGGTTTTAGCGCCAGTAAACTCCATGAAACTCAACTGTTTGATTCTTAGACAGATGTTTTGTTTCAAGTCATAAGCTATCATATAAGTTTAATTTCGTATCAGAATAATTTAAACTACTATTTTAATTGAAAACTTTAAAAAGTTTTTTAAATGTATATTGCCACATCTTAATAAAACAAGAATGTGTTTAAAAATTAAACATTTTTTATTTCAGCGCTAATGTATCAGCTTTAACCTCCCACAACAGATATTTTCATTTATTTGCTTAGTTACATTAGTGACTTTATTTACTGAGTTAAATTTGTTTATATTAATAACTTTATTTACTTAGTAACATTAAATAAAATCTTTTAACTTCAATAACACTTCCATTATTTTTTTATCATAGGTAAAATTACCCATATGGAGGTACCCAGGTACCAAATATGGAGGTACATATGTTGATCCAGCGTGCATATAAAAACTATGAATCAACCCCCAACTTGAGCGATTAAAACCGGGGTGGGGACCCGAAGAAAAACTGTGGGGGACCTATTAATCCCGAGGGGTAAGAGTGGGTAAAAGGTTGCTTTAAAAGAATTTCAGTGGAATGCAAACTCTGCTAAAATGCAGTCATCCACAAGTAAATGTTTTTGTCAGCGTGCGCTTGATAGAAGCTTTTTTTTAAAAAAAAATTATGTGTGGTCTTTTTATGACAATAAATTCATCTTTTGTAATCAAGAAAAATGTGCTAAGCTAATATTTTTAAATGGGGACTTATTTTTCTTTGAACATAAAGGAAAAGATGACAAAAAAAAAGCTATAAACACATTTATAATTAAAACTTGTTGGTGGTATTTTTCATCGTGGTAAAAAAAAAGCTAGCTTTTTTTTTATTATCCATACAATTTTAAAGAAAACTTAGATTTCTAATTCAAATAATGAAATTTTTCTCTTAATTAATTAAGCCATTCATTTCTTACTGTACAACTCTTTTTTTATTTACCAAGCAATGGATTTTCTGTATCATTTTCGTAAAAAATCAGTTATAAATACAGGAAAAGAAACATTTCCTTTTGGAATTCTATCTGTGTGTATTTTCAAGAAAAACGCTTTCTGCATTATGGCCAAAACTAATAAAGTATAATGATTAAAAATATGAGTATTATTTAAATTTAAATTGTTAAAGGCTCCGTGTGCACTATAGTCTTTGAATAATTTTTCGTTGCGATAATTAGTTCTCTCTTTAACACAAAAGGCAATAAATCAGTACAAAATTAAAGCACTGTTTCGATTTTTAAAAACATTTTTTATATATATTATTTAAGGTAATTAGTTTTGTTACTTCACTAAAAACAAAAACTATAAAATGTAGAATCCTTGGTATTTTTGCACAATTTGTTTCATTGATAGCCTAGTTGCTTAGCCTAACGCTATGCTATAGTTAATTCCTTGACATCAAATTATATTGTCCATTGCTAATGGGGAAAGACCTCTGTTTTAATCCTTTAATTATGTTGTCTGCTTGTTATACGTATTTAATGAGCTGTATTAATGTAATTTTAAATTTAATGGCCTCAAGTTAAGTTATTTCGTATTATAATCCATTAAGCAATTACGTGTTTTAAAAATCCTTCTTTAATAAAAATGGCAACTCCTAACAAAAACATAAAATGTAATCTTAATTAAATAAGAGGAACAACTAAACAGTAGAAAATAGAAAATATTTTTTAAAGCGGAAAAAAATACTAGTACTAAATGAAAAAAAAAATGTTTTTTTCCTTCCTTCTTTTAACTAAGCAATTAGATTAGAAACATTGTAAATAATTAAAATTCCTTTTAAAACAGTATGAAGATCTTACTTTAAACTTTATTTTTTAAATATATTTGATGTTTCATACGAATTTTCTAAATGATGTTACCATTAAGTGTATAATCCAGTTAATTTATAGAATTCATAGTTATTTTGATGGAATAACGATGCAATTTCGTACAAAATCGTTATTTAATGAAATCGACTACATTTTATGCAATAACAAATTCTAGGAGATTTCCTTCTTCGTCCATTTTATGAAATCTTTTGTACTGTCTGTAGGTGCTTTTTCTATATAAATCAAAACGAATGTCTGTCTGTATGCCTCTTATGCCTTCCTAAACCGTTCATCCGATTGTGATGAAACTCGGTCAAATTATTGTTTACACCTACGGGAGAGTTAGAGGGAGAGTACAACTACCTAAAGTTTTTTTAAAAACTATTTTAATCTCAACCGCATTTATTAACCAAGGATTGATCTCCAAATAACTCGGCGAGAGGACAATAGATTCTGTGAAAAAGACAAATCCAAGTTAAAGGTTAATATTTTGTAGCTATGGTATGCAAATGTCACGCAAATCATTCTCAAAGGTAACGCATTTAATACAGATCATGCGAGAAAGTTTTGGGGAGACCAACCTTTGAGGTTTTTAATTTTAATTAAATTTTAGCGTTTTTCCCAATAACTACCAAAAATATTGCTGTACAAATAATTTTGTATCATCTTCATTTTCAAAAATTATTGTTTCAAATACATTAACGATTTTATGGTATAAACATATATTCTATGTTGAATAAATTTTAAAAGAAAATATTTTAATCACCTTTTCTAAAATTTAATTTGGGAATTCTGAACGAATATTAAACGAATCTCGAGATACACTGAATAGTTTATGTCATTACTACTCTGAAAGAACACCAAGCATTACAATTCTAAAATACACAAATCTAATACATAAAAATAAATATTTGTTTGTTCATATTTAATATATTTTTTCGTAACATTCATCCTATTTCGATAAAACAATGCCAAAGTATTGAGTGGTTGCACTTAATATTATTTTCGGTGGCAACAACGCGCCGGTACCAGCTAGTAATATTATAAAGAATATATCCTTTTTACAAAAGTTGTAAATTTAAAGGTGAATAAAATATTTTAATTTTATTCATATTTTAACTGTCGATAGTTTCTTTTCCTTTTCTGAAATGGTCATTTATCCGCCATTTCTTCCAAGTCAGAGGAAGGAGGGCGCGGAACCGGTCCCTTATAAACGATGTTGTCAATTGCAACAGGATTTCTGACAGCCGCTACATCTCGGATAAGCATCTGACACGATACCGCGTGCCAGGGCAGATTTTTCTCGACTTCTGACAACTCTCCGTCTTCCTAATGCTGCCCCGATTCCCCCTTTCCACTTTCTGGTGAAAAAAATATCAAAAAGCGTGACACTTCAAGTGAGAGTGCAGAAATTGATTTCATAAGGTTCGTAAAAGGTGATAATTATTTCATTTACTTTTAAAGTGGTTGCTAAATGTGCGGAATTTCACCCTCGGTGAATATTTTCTTATTCTTTAATTCTCTTCATAAAACGAAACAGAGAATTGTATACAAGTAATGGGTCGATTTACTGTTGTCTTTTTAAATTTGCAAATATGGGTTTTATTCAATGCTATCTGGTAGCCGTCGCGTTGCTACCGCAGAAGAAATAATCTTGAAAACATCGTTTGGAATTTGAAACAGTTATCTTGTTTAATGAAGAATGATATTTATATTCTTATCGACAGAGAATACGTTCATTGAAATTGAAGAATATATAAAGAAGAAGCATAAATAGTATTTTATTTTATTTTTATTATTCTATTCTACAAACAAGTATTCATTTTTATATATTATATTTGTGTATTCTTTCAGAATTCTAAAGCTTGGTGATCTTTCAGAATGGTAATGAAAGAAACTATTTATTGTATGTTGTGATTCGTTTCATATTCACTCAGTATTATCAAGTTTAATATTAGAAAATGTGGTTAAAATACTTTCTTTTAAAAATGATTAAACATTGAAAATATATTTATACCATAACATTTTTAATGTACTTAAAAAGATAATTTTTTGAAAACTAAGTTGGTGCAAAATTATTTGTACTAAAATATTGTCGGTAGTTACTGCAAAAAATGCTGAAATTTTATTAAATGTTTCGTAAAAATAGGATTGGTTCCCCTAAACCTTTCTCGCATAATCTCTAATAAAACCTCAGAGAACGATTTACATAGCATTTGCGTATGGCTTTGTAGTTACTTTTAAATCAAATAATAGCATGATACATGTATTAGAATCTACTCACATATAAAACTAATGCTTCAAATAATTACAGAGCTGCTCCATTTCTACTGCAAAATAAATGAATGAGTACAAAGAAACTTAAATTTGTACTTTATGATTAATTAAAGTTATTGATAATTTCTTTTGAAAGATTGTTACATCAAATGCATAATGAGTAATCTCTACATAGTTATTTCCTGAACTTTTATACTTTTTGTTTGATTTTAAATGCAAAATAAACAAATACAAATTAAACAAATCTTAATTTTGTTATTAATTTACTTTACTGATAATTTAGTTTGAAAGGCAGTTACATTAAATTCCTATTCAGGTACCCACAAGTCATTTTTTTCTCTTATTATTTGTAACACAATCAATAATTTTTGAATCGACCTCTAATATTTACAGCATAATAGTTGACGAATTTAAGTAACAAAATGCAATTTGGTTTGTTACTTTGATTGATATAGATAAAACAGTCTAGCTAAATTTATTACATTTGTTTTTACAACTCAAAGCACTTATTTACTTTTAAATGCAAAGGAATTTTAGGAAAATATGTTCGAAAGACAGAGCTAAGATATATATTTTAATATGTCATCCCTTCCTGATGATACCACCCCAATCACTAAATATCAATATCCCCTGAAATTAACTTTGTATTTTTTAATAGTCACTTGAAACTCTCTATGAATTTTCTTTATAAAAAAATAGGTAATAAGTTTTTAAAAAAGTGATCGATATCTTAATAATGTCAATAGTTAGTACGTAAAACGGTCCACCGACTATAATAATTTAAATACGTCATTCGCTCTTTTTAATCTGTCACAAATCACTGAGTCTCATTCTGTACACAAAATTAAAGTTACGAATATGAATTAATCATATAAAATGCCCCATGCTCTTGTTGGACAGAAAGGGAGAGAAAAAAAAAGATAAATGGCCGAACCGGATTCACTTTATATGCAAGTCGCGTTGCGCAAGTAATTCGTGCACGGAGAATAGATATACCGTTGACAAATAGCGGTCTAAACGCGGTTTTTAGTCATGATAGATGATTGAATCATGAAAAGTGTTTCATCGCATCTTAATTTGGCACAGGAATATTTTTAAATTCAACATTTTGAGATTTCTTCATAAATTAAAGTGTGGTCTTGCCTTAGTATTGGTGTCAGAAAAGGAAAAGGTTGAGCACGGTGATTATTTCGACTGAATAGAAATTTTTTTTTTCTTTCAGTTTTCAATTAATGGTCCAGAAATTTCAAAATATAATTTTTCTTTAATATGTTGAAATTTGTGAATCAATTGATTGTTTGTTGTAATCATTGATTGTTTACTGTAAATTTTTTTCAGGGAAGTAGAATCGAACTTGATTTTAAAGTATAGGAAAATCTTTACTGTGGCAAAAAATTTATTAGTAATTATTTTATACTTATCTGTGAACATAGTGACTTGAAAAAAAAGAAAAAAAGAAGAAGATATTTTATATTTGATGGATATTAAAAAATGTTCATTTTGGACGAGGCTTGTCTACATTACTACTATGAAGATTTGATGGAGTAATAGTCTATCTGTGTGCATGTATACAAGGAATACAAAAATACATTAAGCTAGTTTAATGAAATGTGATATATTTCCATCACCAGATATGTAGACTTTTATCAGATCTTGAATCAAGTCCATCAATTGGTTCAATGTGTGTCCATTTTCTTATCCTAATTATAGGTACATGATAATTTATAAAAAGCATGAAATTAAATAAATGAAATTTTTTGTATGATTTTAACTCGAAATTTGTATATCTGTGTCCGATTTTTAACTCAAATTGCTTGCCTAATTTAATACATATTAAAAAAAAATAGTAGTAGATACGCATCGCATCCTTCACCATATCTGACAATTGATTCACTGCTCGTTTGTCTACTCCAAAAAGGTACAGGAATGAGCGTAAACATTTTCCAGATTACCCAATATTATTCTGAATGGGATGCCGAGTATCATACAGTAAATTTTTTATTGTACGATAGTCATGTTCTAAATTTGTTGTCTAGTCAGCAAAAAAGCAATTGCTATTTTTACATTTAATTGTTATTAAAATGACATCAATCATAATCATATCTTTCCACTGATTGTTTTTCTTCTTTTGGGGATACCTTCAGAATAGAATATTTTCAATGTCGGATGGAGGAATCAAAACACTCGGAGGATGGCAGTTTACCAACAATTGCAATCATTGAAATATCACCCCTTCTTTCAACCATCAAAGGTACTCACATTGAAATTTATTGATGTGTGAGATTAAAAAACTTTATAATCATCATTATAATGTATCAGAACATCCATGTATTTTTTAATTGTCATTTGTTTTGCAGTTAAGGAAAGACTTCTTGGCCGTCATGTATCGAACACGATAGTGAAAAATGCAACACACTAGATAAATGAAATTTATTATGTGATTTTGACACAAAAAATGTAGACTTGTCGCTGATTCTGGACTCAGTTGCTTGATTTAGTGTACTTCATGCTAAGCGCAAACCATGCCATATTGTTCTTAGTATAAAGATTCTGTTATGCTCAGAATGCCAAATCAAAGATTCTGCCTTAAAAAAATTATTATAATATTGCCTCCACGTCTGAAATGGATATATTTCATGCAAAAAACCCATTCATAATGGAAAACTCCGATGACTTATGCTTGTTTTATAAAGTTCGTAATTCGTATAATCAATTTCTAACATTAATTTCCTGATATATTAAGCAATTAATCGTTTACCAAATTTAGATTCAAAAATTTTTAACTACAAAACATTTTTCACTTATGTATATAAAGTGAAATTCAAGAGGACTTTTAATTTATGATACGACATCATGAAAAGGATTTAAAAAGTACAAATCTAATCTGATGACTGTATATATTGTTTTCATAATAACAAATATAAATTAGTCTTAGAAGCTCAAAAACGTTTTTAAACTGCTGATACATTTTCATGCTCACTTTTGTTCACTTCTACATCTGGAAGTACTTTACTTTAAAGATATAACAACTTGATGTCTTTGTAAAAAAAAAAAAAAAAAAAAAAATTTTCTTGTTCTGGAAATTGAAATTTTTGGTGAATATATTTTTCTTTATTGCTTTCTTAACTTAACGGATATTTAATCACAAAATCCTGTTAATCCTTTTGTCTACAATTAATAATTAACATTTTTTGATCGATCAATTTATTATGATATTTTAGGTTCTATGATTTGTGAACAATTTGCTGAAATCTCAATTATTTTGTTTCCTTGAAAAAGTAAATGAAATAAAAAGTGTGTAAAATATTTTATATAGACAAACGTTTCTTATGAGTTCTTATTTTCATGAAGAGATAACTTATTGGTATAAAAGATTATTGTTTATCGACATTACCATTCCTTTTTCAAAATATTTCCAAAAATCACTATATTCAGTTGCAGATCATTTTTCATTGTTAAAAATTGGCATTTGTGTGCTGAAAATGCGAGTCTTTATTGCTCAAAGCTATCTTCAAAATTCCAAAATTGATCTGAGGCTCCTAAAATACATAGAGGTAAGTTATCTTTGATCAATATCCAAATCATTATGTTGGTGAGTCTCCTTATTTATTAAATCTGAATTAAAGCAATATCCATATTTGATTGAAATGAAAGATTCGGCTTATAAAAGGTTGAAAAATCTCACTACCATGAAAAAAAATGGTGACACCTAACAGTTGATTCTATATCTGATTAGGTTGCTTTTTGGGGCTCCTTGTGAAAGTTCTTATTTTGTAAACACTATTCATGTAACTCTATTTCATTGTTCTTTTCAACAAAAATAACAAACATTTTGCAGTAATCAATCTGAAACGACTTAATAGATATTTCAGTTCAAAGTTGAGTTTAATTGAATAATGGTGACTTTTTTCCCCCTCAAACTGAAAGAAAATTGGGAACTTTTCTGAAACTGCCCATTCCTATCCTTCCTTATAAAGTATAATTATATGATAACATTTTCAAAGGTCCTTTTTTTAAATGTAAAATTCTTGGTGTCGAATAGTGTTATGAACTCCCGTGAGCTTCTTTTAGTAATAAATCATATTTTTCTTAACTTTTGATTTATCATGCCATCTCGTAGAGTTTTGTTTATCCACATCTCACATTTAACTTTCTGTGTGAATCAATTTTGTTTAAATGACTTTCAAAGTATCAGCAGTAAAAAAAAAATAATGACAGAAAAGGGGGAAAAAATGATTATCTTCTTAATGCACCATTAATCATCCGTCCTTGGTCCGAATATCGCGCAACACGAGAACGGACATGGTCGTTCTTGGGTGATAATAACAAACAGACACGAAATATGATTTGAATTCCGGGATGCATTTGTGGCTCATAAGGGTGGCCGTTCCTACAGACGCCATGACCTTTTGGAAGTCGGTTATCGTTAGGTGATTATCGTGATCGTGCCCACCCCAAGCCTTGAAGAATGGAATCGTTGATCGGGTGGCGGCGAGTTGAAAAAAAAAAGTTTTTTGGTCCCAAGGGTCAGCCTATTATCATTTGTTTGTCGGCTGTCGTCTCAGGCCACTCCCTGCCTTCTCTGTTTGGACACTGGGTCCCAAATGGAGATGCCCTGCAAACTTCCCAATCTGCACTGATTTGCAACAAAGGGAGGCGAGCCGTTTGCTTGGCGAATTTTAATTAGCTCTTCGGACGTGCAGCCAATTTGATCTCCATTTCGCATGATGGAGATCATTGTTGGCTTATTTTATTCGAGGATTTTTTGTTTTGTTTGTTTCTTGTATAGAAATCTAATTACTTTTATTTATTACTAGCTGGTACCTGGCACGTTGCTGCCGCAGAAGAAATAATTTTGGAAATATCGTTTGAAATTTGAAATAATTGTCTTGTTTAATTGAGAATAATATCGTAAATGAATACATTCATTAAAGCTGAATTATATTTAAAAAAAGACATTTAACTAATTTTTATTTTATTCTTTTTTTTATTTTATTATTCAAGAGCTTTAGGGTAGGCAATATTTTTTCGCTTCTACGTCTACAAAAGAAACAAATTGATTTTTCTGATAATTAATTTTTTTTGACTAACAATTTAACTTCTTGACCATCCGACTCGTAGCATCCAGCATACAACTGGTTGTGTGAAAAAAAACCCCACCTGTTTTGTCTGCTTGGCGAGTTATTTCAACAATAATCCTTGGTTAATAGATGCTGTCAATAGATCCAAAACTAATTTTTATATATTGCATAATTTAACTATAACCATCCCGCAAATATAAGCAATAAGCATTCAAAGTTTCATCGCAATCGGATGAGCGGGACGGCAGCGCATAATACAGACAAACACTCGTTTTTATTTTTATAAATTTGTCGTTGTTATTTCTTTGAAAAAATAGCTTTGTCGTGTATTTAAAAAAATTGAAGTGTAGGAAAACATTGGAATAAACAAAGCAATGGCAAAATATAGAATGGTCTGTTAAAAGTATATATATTTGAATTATTTATGAGATAATTTTGGTCAATACCATTTTGTTTTATCACAAGGCTAATCGAAAGGGTTTTTAGTTTTGCTTTGTTTTAGTGTCTTTCAAATTTATCCCATCGAAATGGGAAATTATGAACTAATAAATCTTTGTAGAATGTTGGATTGGTTTAGAATTTTATACTTTGTATCTGTAAATTTCTTTGAGCAACGAAAACAATTTTTATCGAAAAAACTTTGTAGACTGTTTTTACGTTCTAATATCGCCTCTTCTATTTTATTTATCATTTAAATTTTATAGAATATTTTATGTATTCTATTACTTTTACTTTGTGAATATATAAATACTTTTTGAATATTAATGAAATAAACTCATTGTTAGAAAACAAATTGAAATTTGGATAATTTCAATTTTGACAATTTTGAAGTTTGAGACACATAAAAAGTGTTTTGTTATCGTTTTTTAAACTTAAAAAATGTTTATAAGTTCATATTTTTTAACTCTTTAGTAAGTTTTTTTTTCTTTCTAAAATGGTGCTTTAAAGGGATCTTTTAACAGCGAATTAAAATTTTTTAGGGATTGAGATTAATTTTAGAAAAGTTGACGAATCAGAATTATTAAACTGATCAAAATGATTTGAAGATTTATAATTAATTTGATCTGCTAATTGATTTGGTAAATTAACCAATTACATGATTTACTTCATTTAGGGGGGAAATATAAAAATAAATAGTCTAGAATCATTTTTCTTAGAAAAATTTCTGTGTAATAAACTACATCTTTCTGTACACAAAATGAGGAATTTGGCGACTAATATACTGACTATAAGTCTTAGAAAGGGTTAAAATATTTTTTAAAAATTGATGGTATTCTTTTTTGAAAATTTTTGATTTAACTGTTAAAGAAGTTTGTAATTTTCAAATCAAATGTTAGAAATTCATCCACGGGCAATCACAATATTCTTATTTTTTTTAAAAGTATTTCATTTGAAATAAGAATTGTAAATTCTTAAAATTGTTTAAAGCTCTAAGTTTAACTACAAATCATAATTTGCTTTCTTGATCATTTCATTAGCCATTGATATTTATGTAACTTTTTTTACTGATTCAATTTAAATCCAGTGTTCCAAATTCCAAGAGAATCTTATTTTAATTTTCTTAATTCTCGAATTCTACTCATGCTCAGATTTTTGTGATCTCATTTTATTCAAATAAGATATTTTACTTTGAATTCTCTTGAATGATTCTTGTTTTATGATGTTTTTAGATATTTATAACGCTTAAATATTCCTCATTTATTTCTCATGTAAAAGCCCTTGTCGTATGCTAAAGATAAGAATCTTCCTCGTGCCTAAAATTTAATAAATCGCATTAGAATTCATTTAATTCGTAATGGCTACAGGGAACCGAGAATTTTGAATTTAAGGGAGAATTTGTTTTTTCACTTGTATCCAGTCCTACTTAACATCTCTAAAAAGAAACATAGGAGAAACATTATTTCTTTACGCTTGGTGAGATTTGTAAACGTTGATTCACAAAATACAAGAAAGTAGCGTAACTAATGCTTTTTCTCCATTCAAAAAGAAAGTAGGAAAGAAAAAGATAAGATAACTAAATTATTCTCTTTTCTCCAATTTTCTTATGCGAGCTTTGAGGAGCGCATTATATGAAATCGGTTCTTAAGCGCTGTTTTATCTATAATAGTACTTTATTTTTTTTTATTAAGAATATATTTAAGACGGTTAGATGTAAAGCATAGATTTTAAAAGGAGAGCTTTCTCTGTTGAAAATGTAGGTGGAATCTTTTTCTTAGAATAAAAAAATAATAAGGATTTTATTACGATTGTACTAAGCTTGCTTGATTGGACAAAGTTGATAATATAAAAAAAGTGGATAAATCCAGAATTTCCTTTTTTTCCCCCTAAACTGTAAAATTTAGTTATATTATTCAAATTGCTTTTTAAGAAATCCCTCACAATAATTTAAATTAGCTATCGCTTATTCAAGCATTGCATAAAAAAAATCTATAACTGCATTGTATTTTTAATGCAATTTCATGCGTTTTAGAAGCATATCATTTTGTCAAAAAAAAAAAAAAACTTTTAAGATGTAAATTTGAGAACTTGTAGGAAAAAATTCTTATTACTAAAAAAATTTGATAAAAATTTGAATAGCAAGGTTTTTTCCCCTTTTTTTTCAAAAAAAAAATACATCACCAGTCCTTTATCGACGTGAAAATTTTTCGATCCCAAAATAATATATGTTTTATAATCATGTTCTTGATATTTATTTTTTATTTCTATTTATTTATTGATTGATGAAATGAAAGTTTTCTTTTGGTAAACATTCGAATTCTTTTATAGATTTTTAATCAAAAATAATTTGGAATCAGATTAGAATGTACTCCAACTTTTAGATTAGAATCTACTCCATTCTTTGGATTAGAATGTACTCCGTTCTTTGGATTAGAATGTACTTCAATCTTTGAATATGTTAGAATATTAGATGTTAAGTTGCACATAGCTTTTGCAAATTCAAAATTGTAGAAAGAGAGTTTCAAATTAATGATACAATTTTATTATTATTATTTCAAAACGAAGAACATATTAACTTTATTATGAAACACATCAGAAATAGCTGGTTTAGAATTTCGAAGAAACTTATATGAAACAGAAAGAAAAGAACAGACTAAGAAAATGAAAGCTCCATAAGTTGAACTTCGAAAGTTGAGCACAAAAGAAAGAAGAAGAAAAAAAAAACATTTTTTAGAATTATAATTCCTTCGGCTTTCAATGTTTTAACATTATTAGTTGTTTCAATAAACTGCTCGAGTATGAAGCATAAAATAAGTATTTATAAAATGAATTTTTAGTTCATAGTCATTTCCTATTGTGTCCTATTTCAACGATTTGACAGTTGCTAACAATTGCCATTTTACGCCTAATATTCATTATAACTATTTACCTAACATTACTATCTAAAGTATCCTCTGAGATATAAAAGTAGTTTTTTATCATATATCATCAATTTTTAAATTTTATCGTTTTATCTCAAGCCTACAATATATTTTTTTCTTCATATTTTGGAACGGCTGCAATCGTTTTTGAAAATGACCAGACAAAAAAAAATTATTCTATGTCAGTGTGTGTCTATGTGCAAGGAAATGAATTTGTAACTATTGTTAAACAATGGAGCATAACAAAATAATTAATTATTCCTACCTACTTAATGGTTTGAGATAAAAAATGTTTTGTCAATGATTTAGGATTTCAAATGGTGAAGAAGTAGGGGAAAAATTACAATTCATAAAACTCTTTGAAGAAATTACCTTGGTGTTAATCCATAGTTATATGACAAAAGTAATCATGTTATTTTATATTTAATTTCATATCGTCTTATGCTTTTCTACAAAGTAATTTTATACGGAACACTTGGAATTTGTGCAATGAATTCCAAAATTACCGCCGCTGCTTATTTGATATCAATAAAATTTGAGTTAAAATATATGACTGAAAGGAATTTAATCTCATTTAATAAAGACGCTAAATTTAAGCGGTTTTTTTTAGCACAGGGTTTCCTATTATGTAAGTCTTTTATTTCTGAGAAATTATTTACATTATATTGTGTCTTTTTTCCTACTTTTGTCTAGTTATAATACATATTAATACATTTCCTTTAAAGCTTATAATTTACTTACAATTTGTCTTCATTAATTTAAGAATAATTATCACGCGTCATTTAAAAAGTTACCTTTTTTTGTTAAAAAGTTTTAATTCTTATTAAAATTCTGTGTATAAACTAAAAATTTCACACCTGCTATCTATTATTGTCTTTCCACAGAGCTTACATTTATGAGGATTCACAAGAACAATGATTACTTGAAAAATGAGATTTTAACTACAACCTCTTTCTCTCAAAACATTTACGCTCCTTACCGATAAGTAATATTTACAGCATCTCTTAGGCTTGTTTGAATAAGAATTCCAACAATATAGCTGAGTTGAACACTCACCATTATTTTTTTTACTTTTCCATTTGCCCTCCAGATATGTTCTTGACTTGGGTGTGTACTGACTGCGAGTGTTAAATAATGATACTTCTCAAAAGTGAATTGCAGTAATTTACAAGTTCTTGTGTTTCATCTGTCTATTTAAATTATATTTTAAGCTTTATTGGGAATGATTGCAATTTGTCATCTGTTATTTAGTCTTAAGATCTTTTAACACTTATGAATAAGATAAGTTAAAAACCCGTCCACAGTTGCTTTAATTCTTTGTTTAAAATCTGAAACAGTTGAAATTTAATGCTCTGTTTTCCAAAAAAATTATTTAAAGTTTTACCTACCACAAAATAATTTAGGGAAAAGAATATTTTCAACTTAATCTGAGTTTAAGTTAAAATTTTAATCGGATTACGCAAAATCACGAGTAAAAACCATAATGCATCTCATCTAGAATTTAATCACATGTTTTCATACCAATTTTCAATCATACGTTTGCCGTATGATATCAAGACCATTCTGTTCTTTGTACTCTGATTAAAGAAAATATATACTATATCTATTATTAATAAGGCTTTTTTTTCTTTTAAAAGTTGAATTAACTACCTTGCATTCTTATTTTGAAAGATTAAGCATTCTTTGAATCCTTGTATATTTTCCATTGAAAAAATTAACTCCTCTTTTTTTTTCCCCTTCTTATTTTCGAATTAATATTTTTTAGACTTACATGAAAATATCAGTATAAAATAACAAATAAAAATCATTCAAAACATATCAATACGAGTTTTATAATTCTGAGCCAAAGATTGTGTATACACAGATATTTCTCTTTTTAGACTTCCGCATCTCATGAAATTGCTTGAAAGTTCTTAAATTATTATTAAATTTTTATTTTGAATTATGTTCAAGGCTCAACGCGTAATGCTTTGATCATGGAAAAACCCATAAAATAACCATAATTTTAGTATGTAGCAAAGCATAAACTATACGTTCAGTTCAGATATGTGAATGAAATATTTTGTACAGAACATAACGGAAGAAATTAAATATATTTGAAGCACAGATACGGAATGATTTTCTTTTTATCTTCAATGAATTTAATAAATAAATAAATGAATAACGAATAAAAATAATATGAAAGGTGGTTAATTAGAACAAATTTCTTTACATGAAAAAAAAAAAAAAGAAAACTGAGACAGCTTAGCTAACCTTAGATTTTTGCAGACTGAAATTCAAGACTTTATTTTTAAAATATTTTTCCTGCCCTTGAAAATGGTGTTAAAATTAATAAAATAACTTCTTTGACTTGAATTTTTTTTGTTACCGTTAGATAATATTTAATTTTCATATCAGTTTCCAAAATGCAGTCGTGACGAAATATTTTTGTAGAAAATGGGTTTGGGAATGGGGTTATTATTTATGTGACAATGAATGAAAAAAGTTTTAAGTAATTTGAGATTATTAAATTATTAAATTTTAAATATTTAAATCACCTAATAAAAGCTATTATTGAGATTTCTATCTTCTAATAACACTGTGCAGATATATTATATATATATATATATATATATATATATATATATATATGATCAGCATTCTTTACTTGTCTTCAAAACTAGAGCTTTAACTTTCCTTGGAATTATATTTAAACTTTAGTAAATTTTGAAATCTTTAAAAAAATTATAAATTTTCTGAGCGCATGTTTTGTATATTATTGAAATGAGTATTTTATAACATTACATTTTTATAGACCCATTGTAGTCAATTCGTTAGTTTTAATGATGACAAGCCATGTTGGTTGTCATCATTAAAAGTAATTATTGTCATTTTGGATGAGTCATGTAATTATTTATTATAATTAAATTCTAACAAAAAATAATAATTTTTTTTTTAGATATAAGCATTTAAAATTATGTGGATGACATAATTCATAGCTATAATATTATAAATATTAGGTGATTTACCATAGATTTGCTTTTAGAAACTCATTAAATGAAAATGAATTATTGCTTCATTTTCTTTAAAGAAAAAAAAGTGTTTATTTATTTAT
>JAPMOQ010042621.1:1047527-1068356 GCA_026543055.1 Argiope trifasciata
ATCTAATTTAAATTCAAATTAATTTTTAAAGTTTTATCTTAATTTCGCCCATTGTAATTTCATTCTAAAATATTGTCTTATTTCCTGATCCGATTCCATTTCTCTACTTAATCCATTCAAGAGATGCTTTGTAAAATTGCAGAATCAGCTAAAAGCAGACTTTCACACAATCCGCGTGAAGGGCTATAAAAATATTCAATAAGCACTTTCTTTTTTAAAGATCCCCGAGTTTCCCCTACTTTGAAAGTGACATGCTCAGAAATCCTTATCAGAATCTTAATATAATGGTACTATAAAAATATTTTCTCTATCAAGACATGTTTATAATGCGAAGGAAAATTAATTTCTGTCTTTTTTCGTCACATCTGCTTGTCCGCGCTGCTTGTAAATATGCTGCCTGCCTCCGGAGGAAAAATAAAGCGATATTTAAAAAGTAAAAATTCTCTTCAGTGTCTTCTAACTTGGCATCTACTTCCAAATTTTCTAATTTTTACTCACATGCTCACTGACACGCACACACATACGCACGCACAATATAGTTACGCTATTTTTGTTATATGAGATTAATTTAATAATGAATTTATTTGCAGTACAGCTAGTTCTAATATTATCCCTCATTTGTTGAATAGTATTTGAACACTGATTTAAAAGCTAATAGGAATCGCAAAGCAGAATTGCAGTTGCTTCAGCATTTCGTTACGAGTTCTTCTAATTGGACAAAATTGCAATCTGCCAAAGTGACTGGAGCAGAAAACTTATTCGAGCTCAAACATTCGAAAGAAGAGGTACCACTCAATAATTTCCATTGAAGTGCTGACACATACATAATACCCAGGGAGGCCACTGCTCAGTCATCGGGCATTTGGAGTATCACTGTAAGAGACGTCTCAACAAATCGTTTAAATGCTAAATATCTTCTTCTTTTCTTCTGAAGAATACGCCATATCCGGTTCTCCTCGACTCCCTCATCCAAGGATAATTGACAAAGAACAAATTGAAAATTACGAGCGACCCGCGTGGTTGTCTCTGGAAAGGGACTCCAGCACCTGGGGCAACGGACAAGGATCAAACACGGAGGAAGCAATTTCCTTATTAACCATCTCATTTTCACGCTGTCATATCTCATTGGCCGGGCCTCGCACTTAACAGATGTTCATCGAACTTTGACCCACCTTCGATCAGGGGGAGGGGGGACACAACCATGTGAACGGATCGGAAGGTAGATCAGTGTTACTTTTAGTCGGGGGAAACAGATGCCAGTTGTTTCTAAATCAGTTTTTGGACGGGCCAATTTTTATCCACTTGATGTTGATAATGTAACAACATGAACTGCAATTTTGATATGTGTTTTTTTAGTATAATGAGTGCCTGATACTTAAAATTCATTACTATCTTGAAGATTGCCATTTTCGTGTTGGGACTTGGTTGGAGTAGGTGTGAACAAAAGAAAAAAATCGTTTGTATACAAACAAATCGTAATCTTTTAGTATGTATGTGCTGTAATTGTATTCATTTCCAAACTATAGTGTAATATTTTATATTGCAGTATAATTATATTTTCTTGCTTCCAAAAACTGTGTAAATATAACTAAGAATGGATCATATATATTTTTTCACTATCCAAAATAAATAAATAATTGTATTAATAATTAAAAATATTACTTAATGATTAATGAGTCTATTAATACTGTGTCTGAAATTTGTTGTTGAAACAGTCTACTGGTGTCAATGTTGCTTCCATTATCCAAATATGTTCACAGATTTAAGAAAGATAAATTAAATTTGGAAGAATCTATGAAGAAAAGAAATTTAAAATTATGAAAACCACAATTTAGTTATTTCAAACAAAGAAAATAAATCAGAACTAAACATATTTTCTTGCTACCAAGTAAAGAATTTATTGTTTTCGAATTGTTGTTTTTCAGAGCAAGCCCAATTTCTAAGTGAGAGCATGACATTTATAACTTTTTGACTTGCGAATTTATTTAACTTCTTTATTATTATTTCAATTCTTATTAGAAATCCAAAGCAATCCTCGACTATTTAAGCATTTCGTTTTGAATTATATAACCTAGACGTAAATTGCAAATTTATGTTGAAATAATTTTATTTTCCATACAATTCAGGCTTTAATGCTTTGGAAGATATTTTACAGTATAACGATTTCCGACTCCTTTTGACAGTTACAGTATTATTGAGGTTCAAGAAACACTTTAAAAACACGTTTACGTCTATGGTTACATGCCCGTAGCAAAAATTGTGCCATTAAATTTTCTTCTCATATAAGTTACCAGTTACCGATGTCATACAACAAGGAAAACTGCTTCCGCCATGTTTCATGTCCAGAGCCGAGAGAGGCAGTTCGGAGGAGAAATCTGGAGATTTAAGTCCGAACAATGGAATCCATTACTTTTCCATCCAGCGGGCACTTGAAATACAAAAATGTACCCCGATTATCAGAGGGTGAAATAGATGACCGGTTAGAGTACCGGAGACAAAGGGAATAAAAAAGTTGGAACACGTTATTAATCGAATGTCCTTCCGTTCGACAAGGCTAAGCGAGGGGTCAGTCTGCAGACAGATGACCGGCGACTTATCTTTGTCACCCATTTCGGCGTCAAATCTCTTTCTGCATGCAGAAAAAGAAAGAAAGAAAGGAAGAAAGAAGAAATAGCGTCCCATCTTTTCGGCGGGCGGAACATTTGTGTGTTTTTGTCGTCCAGAAAAGAAGGCAGGGACCGAACGTTTTGAAGCGAAGTGGGGTATAAATCATCGGGATAAGGCAGCAGCAGCAAAAGGTTTTCAGACTTCAACGGAAGCGGAGACAAGTAAGGGGAGCGCTTTCTGTCGATATGAGGAATATAAAATTACTAGCTGCTACCCGGAGCGTTGCTGCAGTAGAAGAAATAATATGGGAAATATCTTTTTTAATTTGATATAGTTATCTTGTTTAATTAGGAATGAGATTTATTTTCATTGACTACGTTAATTGAAATTGAATGATATATAAAGGAGAAGTGTAAATAGTGTAAATCTTTCGTACTTAATTATTCAAGAGCTTTAGGGTAGGCAGTATTTTTTCCCCGTCTTCAAAAGAAATAAATTTTTTGACTGTCCTCGTAAGCATTCAACATATAACTGGTCATGCGAAAATCATGGATTTCTTAGCTTCAGTCCGTACACTTGAAGTGCAAGTCATAAGTATCCAAAATTTTATCGCGATCGGATGAGCGGCACGGCAGTCTATAAGAGACATACCGACAAGCATTCATTTTTATATTTCGAGACTGTTCAAAGTCGTTATTTTTCGGGAACATGCTTAGAAGTGAAGTTGTCCTCGTAAAAAGTTGAACAGCCTCTATATACATCTAGTTGTCATAAATTTTAAAAACTGTTGATAATCTCAATTATTATTTTAACGATAAAAATCACAATGAGATATTTAGATTGCTATAATTAAGGTTGAAAACTACATTTCACTAAAAGTTGAATAAAAAAAGAAAGAAAAGAAACTGAGATAGCACAGTGATGCAAATTTTTGAATATTTCGAAACAAAATAAGTGAAATACAAGCATTTATTACACATGTCACCTTTTGTCTTACTTTCTCCTGATTGATGATAAAATAAGATATCTGTCGTATCTTCTCCAATAGTAATATTGATATAGAATTCTCATCCTACAAAACTGAAACATATGAAAAGTATGAAGGCTTTATCTAATTGGTGGGATTGGTAATATATGCCTAGTTTTTCTCTTTCCAGTGATCTCTTTTTAAGCGCGGTACACGCCCTGTTTAGTCGACGGTCATTGAATGATTTGCTGCGCACAGAATGTCCAATCCTCATGTCTTCCGCTCGTTTAAAAATAATTACCAGGAGAGCACGGACAGAGTCGAACTCGGCGTTCTGCTGCCCGCATAACAAATGACTGGCCGGTAATTACAGAGTTTTACCCTTGCGAATGTTTATGTATCCTGCTTCTTCTGTGCCAGAATGCGTATCCGAAGTCCGCATGCGAGAGATCTTTTGACATCTGAAATATAGATTCAGCCACGTCGGCGGAGAACCTGTGATTATCCAGGTATGTGAGTTGGAAACAGTTCACTCCCACCTTTCTTACTTTTTCGAATTTCTTTCGACTTATCGGCGACATCTATCGGAGCACGACTTTTCCCTTTGTGGGATGGCCTATTCTAGTCCTTCCCATCCAGTTTTTAATATTGTGTTCCTTTCTGGCCAGGTCCGGTAATATCGGTGATACGACTTTTCCGACGAAATGACGGGTTCGCTTACTTCTAGGCTGTCCATAGATCACAGCGGATAGGACACAAGTATAGTCTACGTCCGAGGGGACGTACTTTGGTCGAGGCTGCTATTATTTGTCGATCAAGAAGTGGCTTTCAGACGATGAAGTTTTAAGTTATGATGCACTGCATGTGCCAAAGTGGACTAGCATGTGATGTAATTCAATGGAAACTTGCTGGCACTTAACTGCCTGCAATAAATATTTATTGCTGTTATATATCATAACAACGAATATTAGCTGATATTTAGAAAACATTTGATCAAATACCTGAAATTTAAAATTTTATCACTCTGAGTTAATAAACTGAAGTGATCGAGTAAAATCAACGCAAGAAAGCTGAAACTCAATCTGGCGCTTCTAAGATCTCCTCATTTAATGTCAGCGTGTATATCTGAGACAAGTTTTGGCTGTTATAACAGTTGAGACTGGACTGAAAATATATATATATTTATTTATCTTAAAGAAGAGGTTATATCAATTTAAGATTTTACTGAAACTCTTTATATATTCGGTTTTTTAGCACTACTGACAGAATTTGTGTTTTTATCATTATTTCTTGTTTTAATTACAGAGGATATGTTTCGAAATTAATTATATTTCAAATGAATCTTATTAATATTGAGATGATATTCGTACTAACGGAGATCTAATTTGGGAGAAAATAATTGGTTTAAAAAACATAAAATAGAGTTATAAATTTCAACAATTTAAAGCTGGGTACTGATAATCAAATTATTATTATTTCTTCTTCTTCAATAAAAGGTTCATTTTTATTTTCCTACTGCGACAAATGAAATTGCAATTATGTATTGGTAATAGTTATGTATCCAATATGTTTATTTTTAAATAAAGAATTAATTTTGAAAAAGCAATACTTTTTATTAAACTTTCTGTTGATTCAGTTCGATTTTTATTTATTATAAATTATAGCTATTGAAATTTTTAAATCATTTTATAAAAATGCTTGAAATAAGAGTATATTTTGTTTATACTCATTATTTGACCGTTTTAAGGAAATATTTTTGATATATCATATCTCTACATATGTTAATTAATTTTTTTTCAAATTTAACTTTTCCTCGTTAATTGAATAATAACGACATATCTAAATGCGACATATTTAATACAACTTTTATCGGCGTATTTAAATATTAAATATTGATATATTTAAATACCAATCATATTCAATACACATCGACTTTTAAGGTTAGTTTTCGAAATAAATGCTAAACGTAACATCTTAATTGAATCATTTTTTTTGTAAGATACATTTAATTTTCATTTTTATGACATTTGAAGAAAACCCTATTTGACAAATAAAAGAGGTTTTTTCTAGCTAAAACAGTCTGCTGCTATAAAATCCAAAACACACATTTTCAGGTATGGTTATTTCTGTAAAATATTGTAGAAAGAGTTGTGTGCAATCGTTATTTCTGTCTGAAATAACTTGTGCTTTATCAGCTATTTCTTGTGCAATCAATTGAATCCCGCTTACTTTGCTTTAGAAAATACTTATGCGTAGTTAAAATTTAAGATTATCAGGCATTAATCAGAAATCTATGACAAGGTTTTCTGCTGTTTGGAAACTTGTTTAATTCATTTTATGGAAGTTTTCTTGATTAAAAAATGACCAACCATTGATGTAACGCTGTATCGAACGATCATTTATTCGTAATACCTTAGTTTTGAAAAGGCAGTATAAGATTTGTTCCTTCGAATATTGGACATTATAAAATCATGTTATTTTTAAAATAATAAAAATTTGCTATAAATCATATTTAGTTAAAATTGTCTTTCTGAAACTTCGCATATTTCTGCGGTTATATGATCCTTTCCTTCATTTCTCCCCCCCCCCAAAAAACCCCTCTTTCTTAAGCAGTGAGTAATGTATCCAGGAAATGGTAGATAGTTTTCGATTTTATATCTATGCCCAATTCATCTTCTGTTTTTTAAAATAACCAGCCATTAATCAAAATATTTTTTTAAAAAAATGTTACAAATTATCGCAAGTTCTTCTCCCACGGGTATTTTCTATTCATTAAAATACTTTAAAGAATTCTGTTTCACCTATTATTTTTCGTCTAAAAATCATCTTACACATTTGACGATCTTTTTTCCTTCCGGGGTCATACTTCTCATACATATTTTCACATACTTCTCACACACTCATACACTTACTTCTCACACAACTTCACCTATTTGCTGTGTTTGACATTCCCTGGTCCCCAAACAATGCGTGGCGGTTTCTAAATTGTTGGGTAAGAACTCGTGGCAGTCGGAAGGAGTATTTTTTTTCCTCCATTGTCCCTCTTGAGCCGCTGGCGTCCCTACTGATTATTGACGAGGGTCCCAGCGCAGACTAAACCGTGACCGTCGCGTGACACCAATTCTTCCCTTGCTCTCGACTCCTAGTTTGTGGTTGACCCTTGAACTCGCCCGAACAACAGGATGAAAGCGGTTACCTTTCGCGACCAAGTCATTTTTTAAGCCCCTCTTTTCGTCCCCCCCCCAACTGTGCCTTGCAACAAGTGTGAGATCCGGGCAAACACTTATTTGTAAACCATTCGGTGAGGCGCCGGCTTGTGTCGCGTTTCTGCTCTGCCAAGAGAAACCAATGAGCCCAGAAGCTGACGATGGTAAGAGGGTTTTCCAATATCGAATTTTATAAAATTAAAAATGAATTTGAATTCAATATATCGTTATTACGAAAAAATTTGTAACTGTTATTAATGTCTGAATATGTGTGTATATAATTTTTTTATTGAAACTATGAATAAGATACGTAATGGGGAAAAATATAAATTAATACCGATTCTCAAAGACGTATGTAATTCCCACTGTGATGTTTTCAAATCTTTCTGTAAAAATGATGTCAGAATGCGATGTTGTAGAACTCTCCCCAATTGTGTGACAAATGATATAGAAACCGCATTCTCAAGATAGCCTATTGCAGGAGAGTTGTTTAAATTTTTTGCATTGTTTTGTGCTGAAACTCGTATTTAAAAAAAAACTCGTCTGATTATTTTATTTATTTAGAATTTTTTTGTACTATATTCTATGTATACTGTACTATCAAAGAGCCATGTTACAAAATAATTCACTGTTAATGCAGACAATAATGAAAGTTTTTTTAATCCACTTTAAATAATGATGTATCGAATAAAAGGGAAGTCAAGAATAGAACATTAAACATAAAAAAAAAGAATATTTAGAGAAATACAATACTATTGAGATTAAAAATAAAATGTTGCGTTTTCAATCATTGCATATGAAACAAAGTATTTGTTTCAGTAATTTTTGTAATGTTATCAATCATATCTTTCTTTTTGTATTATTATATTAGTTATTTTAAGTTTTGAACACTCCAAATTCCTTTTATTTCTTACTACCTGCAATCAATCGATAATTTCTGACTATTATTTGTTTGTGTTTTTGTTATTGATAAAATAAAGTATAATTATTGTTTGATATATATTTGTTTATATTTTTTAATCAGCGTGTGAATTGTTGTGAAGATAAATTCTTAAAATGCTTTGTAATTTTTTTTGTTGTTAAAATTTGTTTTATGTATAAAAATAAATATATAGAATGTGTAAAAATATTTTTAAATTTTATAATTAAAAAAAGTTAACGAAAGCGATATTGTTTATTTAAAAATAATTTCTCTAAAAAATCCTTTCTCTTCAATCCAAAGGTAATTCATTAATACTCCTAAACTGATATTAAATTATTTAATATTGATCGAAGAGGCAAACAAGGTATGCTTTAAATAAAAATCTATTCACAGTTAAAAACAAGTAATTCTTATACAAGAAGTTACCTCTATTTTTCAATCCGCATTATCATTGTTAAACGACCTAATGAGTGTTTTGTTTCAGCTTTGGACAAGCTGGGGTTTCGTCATCTTTTCAACTGCCATCAGGTAGAAGTCGTTCAGCCGAGCATCGCTTTCGACGTCGCCTCCCTGATGCTTTATGGGACGCAAGCGATTCCCGTTCGCCTCAAAATACTGCTGGACAGGCTCTTCAGCGTCCTTCAACACGATGAGGTTCTACAAGTACTTCATGGTTTTGGATGGACGCACGAAGATTATGCCAGAGGTTACATAGTACAGGTGAGAAAGCTCTTTTCGAATTGTTCAGTGCATCATTTTGAATGCTTTAATTTAGAAGTTGGATAGTAAATCATCACATTTTTTAATTGAAATATTTTAAAGAATTCCTGTGCACTTCAAGGTATCACACAGGGCTAACAGAAGTAAGTATTCAACGCATAACAAAAAGAAAATTAGAAAATTTAACAGTTACGAAGGATTAAAATAAGAATAAGATAAGAAAATTTAAGTAAAAAATAAGCAAATTTAACTAGTTTCAATAATAAATTTACAGAACTCTGAAAATAATAAATTATTTTCTGAGCAAATTACATTTTTAATAAATCGCATTCATTTCAAATGTAATTCGCTCTATTTCTAAAATAAATAATTCTATTTATAATAAGATTACACTTTAAATATGAGATTTTATTTAATTGAAAATCTTAATATGAATGGAACAATTTTAAAGAGAGAAATGTTAAATATATATTTCTTTCAAAATTTCCGTGTATTTCTGCAGCTTTCAGATGTTTGGAACTTCTGCATTTTAGTCGGATTTGAGGAAATGTATGCCTTTTACCGATTAAACGGAATAATTTATATTAAAGTATTAATTGCATTTAATTTTTAAGAGAGTTACAATAATTATTTTGATGTAAAAGTAACCTGAATTTTCTTTCCAATTTTTATATAATGAATAAAATAGTAGTCATCTCGGGTTATATCAGGATGTCCCTATTATAAAGTCTTTGAAAGAAAAAATGTCCCATATTTAGATTTCCTCTTAGTTCAATAAAAGGGATTGTCTCCTTTTATGCTTATGTTTAGAAATGATCAATCAAGCTTAATTTCTGAGGAAATTTGCTTCCGAAGATATTTCCTTTCTATTGACTATATGGTAAAACATTTGTTAGTACGATCAATTAAAGTAGATAAAACAACCCAAAGAAAAAATAATATTAAATAAATCCCGTAATATTTTATTTATGCTTCTTTCATACCTCTTTTTGAGTATCATAATATTTGTCTATTTTAAAATATTTGTTTTTTATATAAGGATTGGAATATTTGAAAAATTATTCTGATTAGCTTTTGGATCTAGAGAGTGACGCTCAGAAAATCTGGGTACTTCGGCAAACAATATGAAATAAGCTTTACCCAAAAAATAAGGTCTGTTCTAAAATAATCATAGCATGAAAATAGTCTGATATGTATTCTGTAAATATTGAAAGTTTTGTTTGTAATTACATTTATACTTGCATGTTATTTACATTTGGACAGTGCAGTTTAAAATCTTTCGTGTTTAAATTCTCCAGGAAATATGTACCGCCAGCGTTCATTTTAGAAACTGAGTGGTTTCAGAAGTTTGGAGCTCAAATATGTCTATTATAAAAAATATGTGTATTTTGATGAATATGAAAGACACTTGCTATTCATCGGTAAAATCATAAATATAATTAATTTAATCAAATCGTTATTTATATAATTGTTGAATTTAACACAGCCTAAACAAATATAAAAAAGAATATTGAAAGTAAGACCACGTTTAAAAAGACTAGTTATCTTGATGTACCTGAATATTACATTATTTCGCCTTTTTCTTCGTTATGAAATTGCTTATATAAATCTGAAAAGTGCTCTTTAATAATAGAGGTGATGTAGTTTATAGAGGTAGTAGTTAAGAATTATTCAAAATAATTGTTAGATGACAAAAATACCAATGATAAAATTTTTGAAATTCAATCTATTCATAAGTTTATCAACAGCACTGCTAATTTTGCTTTCAGCGTGACATTTTAATATTTGATAATGTGCAGACTAAAGACAGTTAGCATATTTTTTTCATTATTCTATTGATATTTCTACATTAATTATTTGTTCAAACTTAATTTTATTTAATTTGTAGAAGACAAAAATTCGAAAAATTCATACTTCATTGTAATTAAAGCTAGCTCTTTCTTCATCACAATAGTTCTAACAATTTCCTCTCATCTTAAAGAAAATAAATATATATAAATAAAGAAAATTAATTTTATTTTTAAAAAGCTATAAAACCGTTCTGATTCTATCGTTGTAGTAAAAAGTTAAATGAGTTAAAAATTATTAAAAACTGTGAAATGTATATCGAAATATTGTTTATTAAAATTTGAATTCTTATAAAAATGTGTTTATCTTATTATTATTTTTATATTAAATATTTGCAAATGGACTCAGTTTAATAATAACAGTAGAGTAATAAGCAACAGTAATTCTAAAATGAGAAAAAAAAAATCGTACTTCACTAAACAATGAGGCATATGCTTTAATACTTTAAAAACCAACCTCGTACTTTGATTCTGAGATTAGTTCAAATTGTCAATTTGATTGAAATTAGTTCAACACTTTCCAGATTGTTACATCAATACTTTTAGAGTCTTAACCACCCACCCCAAAAAACGACGGAAATTTTTTCTTACCATAAAAGTTATTTAATCTGCTCGCCCCTTTTGTTTATTAACTCGTCTTTAAAGTATGCTTTGAAGCAAAAGCTATTTATTAAAGCAGAGTGGTTAGCATAGTTTAGACCACGAAACATGTGTTTCCTTACACTGAAGTGACCACTGCAACTCTCCAGCTTTTAAGTATGCCCCTTCCTTGGTCCATCGGTTCATCCATTTTAAACAGTTTGAATGGTCATGAGATTCACCTGCCGTCGTATTTCATGTAAATTCCCTCTGCCCGTTGAAAGGCCGGCGTCAGACGAACCCTCATAACGAGGACTTCCATTTCACGAACCCAAGTCAATTAATTTTCTGATGGAAAAGCGACGGTTTCGGGACAGAAAGGGAGCGGGTTGACTTCACCGGACTCTGCTTCTCCGTGGGAAGAATGCTGCTTAAGACGCTGGCCACCTCTTCCCTTGATGGCACTCGCAGTTGTTCGGAGAGGGTCAGTCACGCCAGTTGTGTGCCTTTCCGTGTGCAACGTCCACTCGGCTGGCGAATCGTGACGAGCGACGATTTGGCCCTCTTATGCTGTGTGGACGAGGCTCCTGCTTAAAGTCACATCATCAGTAGCTGAAGAGGAGAGAGGGAAATGGAAATGAAGGGGGTGGGTGTTCGAAAGTACGATGGCCAGCGGTGCCCCCCCTCCGAATGTAGTGGAAATTGTTTATCGAATTATGTAGGACACAAGTAGGCTTGTCTGGAGGAAATCTTGAGTTCGTGTAGGAAATGGCTATTTCAATAGGTGTTTGGGATTGTAGTTCTTTTCCCTCTACAATTACTGGTGAAGGTTGTTGTTTGTTAGAAATTAAATATGTTGTGCGGTGTATATGTAGGTGTTGCAGAGTAAACATAGCTGAAATTTTTATTTTTTTGCTCTCAAATTAGACATTTTAACTAGAATATATTTATAAAGTGCATTGTAACCAATCAGGTTTTCTTTTTCTTCCATTTACGACTTTTTATTTCTTTCAATCTGCAGTTTAAACAAAATTATGTTTCGATGTTCACTATTAAATAACAACAACAACAAAACCTGTTAATGCAATAAATAATTGAATTTTAACTTCGTTTTATTTTTAATTTATTTATTTTGTAATTTTTCTCCAAGAACATGTTTAACATAAAAATTTAAATTGCTAATATATGATTAATGTAATTATGGGCTGGAAATGTCTTCTTATTTTTGAACACTGAGAGAAAAATGTATTGTAAAAGCATCTGCGAATATCTGTGCAATTATTTCTCAACATAAAACAGTTTATTGATTATATATTTAAATTTTACCAAACTGGGTAAAAAAAAATATATTACTTAGGCTACAAATTAATGTCAACTTTAATTGACATGAATTAATGTCAACAATAATTTAAGTCACGAATCCAAAATTTTCTTGTTGAAAATGTGAAATACATTCAAAAATATTTTCGATACCTTTTTTTTTTTTTTTTTTTTTTGAAAAAAAGTAATAGAAATATTTATCAAAAGACTAATGAAAAATCTTGTTTTATTTTCAGATCGAAAGAAAAAAAATATTTAGCTGATAGTATATCAATAAGAAAAATAAATCTTTTATTAGTATAATAATAAAAGAATACATTTTTTATTAGTATAATAATAAATATAATTTTATTCCCATAATGCATATATTATGAAAACCTAGTGCCTATTTAGTAATAATGATTAATTATTATTGAGTATAAAAGTGCATTTAACCATTTATTAAATATTAAAATATTTTTTTAAACTGCTTTCATAATTGTAAATCATTATATTCAAATTTTGTTTGCAAATCTGATAATGATGACACATCTAAACAACTCCAGTTAGACATGCTAATAGATCAAAGTTAGTGTCAATCCATTGTTAAAACGCAAATATAAATTGAAAGATGCTTTCATAGAAAAAAAAAACCCACAGTAATTTTCATTTTTGTAACCAGTAATATCTCCCCACCCTCACTCAATAGATACGTTAGCATCTGAGAGATAAGACGGAGATATTTTTCATGATTAACCGATTTTCACTTTTAGATATTTCATTTGTACAAAATGGACCCCAGAGAAAAGGTTTCAAGCAGTGCAATGAACATGTCATCAAACAATGTAAAGCAGCCCACAATAAGCCCATCTAGAGCTTTCATCTTAATTGATGTGTTGACGTGCGCCCTTGCCTTGTGAGGTAGGTTTGACGAATCCGCTAAGTGCGGCCCCAGTGACGGGGGCGGCTGCGATGACAAGCCATACGATCCAGGCGATGATATTTTTACACACTTGGCATCTGTGTCTTTGCGGACCCTCGGGCCGGAGCCAGTGGCCCGCTTTAGGATCACTAGCGAGAAATATTTACAAGACTCTGTCAGACTCTGGGAAGATATGTTGCCTATTAGAGCACATGTCCAGGACTTGACGTCGTCATTTCGGAGAAGAAGAACACGCTCCGGCTGAGGTTATACGTCTATATATATGTTTCGTCTTCCGTTCTTTTGACGTTCGCGCCTGACAAATCATTCACCCACGCACATGGGCAAGTGAATGACAGGCTTCTTAAGCCACTCCAGCGATAGGTGAGGCATTGCGGTGGAAAAGAACTGCAATTGTTCTGATCTTATTAACCGATGACTTAATAGAGGGATTTAGGCATCTATGCTTACATGATATTTGATTCTCGCTAACCTTTCTAATTCCCATTTTACTTTCTGAATTTTGCATTTTTTTAAAAACTGAATTCCTAACACAACTATCATTTTAATGTGTAGTTCTAAATACCGATGCATGTTATGTTTCAAGGTATTTGATACGATGTATTCTAAAACTTAGCATTACATAATCCTTTATGTAATGCTAAGTTTTTAACTGTTTTTATCCTTTCTACCAACGATTTAATAGAGGAATTTAGGCATCTATGCTTACATGACATTTGATTCCTACTAACTTTTCTATATTCCAAATTTAATTTCTGGCTTTTGCATTTTTTTCTATTGAACTGAATTCCTAACACAAACATTATTTTAATGCATGGTTCTACATATTGATGCATGCTATGTTTCAATGTATCTGATACAATGTATTCTATAATTGAGTTTTACATAATAATATAAAATAATATTTGAAAAAAAATCATTGATTACTTAGTTCCCTGCTTTGATATGTTTTGCATACAGTTTTTCACAAAACCTGATAGCTGTTAAAAGAAAAAAAAAATGTCTACCCATATGCATATTTCTTAAACATTATTAACGATTGGTGATGGTATTTACGGCTAAGATAGATTTTATGTGATCCCAAATCATTATTGAATTTTATATTTTTGAAGCGCTTGCATATCATTTCAATTTCTTTGCTGCATATCTGACACATTTTTCTGTAATTTTTAATCACAATTCAGCTGTATTCATATTAAATTTCATTTCCTGTAATTAATCCGAAACCTGGAAATTTTAGCTAAAATATTAGAATTTTTGGCTTTAAATGCTAATTTCCATCTAAAGTCAAAGATACAAATAATCTTAAAACATGTATTAGAAGGATTGCGATTTGCTATTCTTGCTTTGTATTGACCTAGTAACTGGAAATATGATGTTATCAATAAAAAATAGGACGATATAAGAAGGCTTGATAATTATATCGAGTTTTTCCAGCAGAAAATGCTATTGAAAATGGATTAAAATTTGCTGTGTTTGGAACATACTTTGATGTCTTTAAAACTATATTGTATGCTTAATATGATATACCAATATGTAATGCGAAAAAGTAGTTTTCAATTTTATTTTTAACTTATAACTTTTTTCTAACTTATTTTTAATATAACCACAAAATTAAAAACAAGTTATTTCATTTTTCATTTCTTTAGAAATGAATCTTCAAGTCTTTATAAATAAATAAATAATAATAATAATAATTCAAGTTTAGTTTTACAATTAAATTTATGCTTCGGGTTTAAAAAAATGGATTAAAAGATCTGATACCATTACATTCAAGTATCTGAAAAAAAATTAAATTTGTATTTATTACTCATAGATTTTACTTGTAATTTATTAAACTCCCTCCCCCCCTCCAAAAAAAAATTCTGATAGAATATGAAGCAGACTCCCCCGGTTGACTTGTTTTAACTGATTCGTACTGCGAATCATTTCAGAATGGAAATGTGTTCGGTGATGTGCCAGCAAACGTTCTACACTTTTGGCAGATGTCCTTGGAGCTGGCAATATCTTTGTCAAAAGACCATGTGTGCTTGGAAATAGAAGGGAGTGCAAACGACACCGAGGGTGGAAGAGACACGTGGTGCTTCTGTCTGTTCTCCATCTCCAGTGCTCGGCAAATAAACACCGTTTTTAGTCCGATGACGAGTACAGGGCTTCGCATAAACAGATCCGTGCTTCTCTGTAAACAGGCACTTTGTCATCCCGGGCCACAGCCTGCGGAGAGGGTCATCAGTAGCTGGGATGGATTAAACATCCTGTTTCCTTTTCTCCCTCCTCCAAAACGTCTTGCTACCAGTTTTTACTATCAGAAAAAAACGTGCTTAAATTTAAATTGTCAGTGTCCTAATCTATTGCTATTTTGTTCAAAATTATATTGCACTTGCTGGTAACCGGCACGTTGCAGTCGCAGAAGAAATAATTTTGGAAATATCATTTGGAATTAAAAATAACTGTCTTCTTTAATATAATTTATAGAAGGAATAGCATTTGTTTTCGTATCGGGGATGAATACATTCATTGAAATGGAATGATATATGAAGGAGAAGAGTAAATAGTATTTATTCTGTTCTTTCTTGCTTTATTATTCAAGAGCTTTAGGATAGGCTTTATTTTTTTTCCGCCTTCAATAGAAACCAATAAACTTCTTGACTGTCCGACTCGTAAGCATCCAGCATACAACTGGTCATGTGAGAAACATTGATTTTTTTAGGTTCAGTCCGTACATTTAAAGTACAAGTAATAAAGTCTAAGTTTTATCGCTATCGGATGAGCGACACGGCACCGCGTAAGGTACAAACAAACAAAGATCCATTAATCATTGGTTAACAGATGCGGTAAATAGATCCAAAATATTTTTTTATATATTAGATAATTTTACCATGGTTATAACCTTCCCGTAAATGCAAGCAATAAGATGCCTAAGTTTTATCCCAATCGGATGAACGGTTTAGAAAGTCATAGGAGACATTCAGACAAACATTCTTTTTAATTTATATAGATACATGTATACACCGCATACACAATTCGAAATAATATTTTTCTTAATTTAGGGCACATATTTAAAAGTAATTGTTATTTTATTTATGTGGAATGAGTTTATTCATTTGTAAACAACAATAAAAGTATATTCGTTTGAAGCAAATTCTAATGCTCCTCTCGATAACATTATAATCCTGAATTAACTGTTCCTAACGGTGAAGTTTTCGCCTTATTTATATAAAGAAATATTATTGCAGCTTTCGTTAAAAATGGTTCATCCTCTGAAGTACTTTTATCAAAATCATGTATTGATAAATACCATGTTTATCATTTTACTTTATAAAAAATACCCCTCCCCCCACCACTAATTCAAAATTTGTGGTTTGAAGTTTAGAATTAAAGAATGCCTTACCTGACTTATGCTACATGAAAATCCAAGCTTTGAAATGGATTTTTTTTTTATTTAGACACTTAATTTAAATTAAATTAATTTTTATTGCTCTATTTGTGTGAAACACCGAATATAGACGGCAAAGTATCCTCTCTGCATCTCTTTTTCGCAAGTCGATTTATAGCTTAATGTTATTGGTTTATGTGGTTTGCAATAAACGTTTTGGTAACGATTTCTTTAAACAAAGAAGAAAATCTGGCTTTTTGTTTTTTCTAGCATGAATGTGTTATCATGTTATTTGAACAGGACATCAAACATAGTGTTCATCCTGTGTCTCGCCATAGTTGCTGAATTTGTGATTTAATTCAAATGTTTATTTGTGGTAATTTGTTTTACACCTTGATGGAAATAAAACTACTTGATTACTTACTTACTTATTCCCTTAAATCTTAATGTTATTTAAAATGTTTACCATACTTTTGATTAGAGAGAGTATAGCATCTTAATTTAAAATTCCATGAATTATTTTTTTCAAATGAAAGTTATATACTTTTCAGGTAATGCAATTTTACCTTTTTTTTATCCTTTCAAGAAAATTTTGATATCTCGTAAATTACTAACATTAAACTACAAAAACTAATAAAAAGTAATGCAAAAGGAAAATAAAAAGCAAGAAATTAATTTTGTAAAAAAATTAAAAATCATTATTAAATGAAGTAAATGCATGAATTATTTAAGAAATAGAATTGCATATATAGCAGATTGTCATAAATAATTTTGTAAAGTAAAAAAACTAATAAAAATAATTTTAAGTAATTAAATAAACTTGATAATTATTATTTATAATTGTTATTTTTCTTTTGATATTTGTTTGTTTATAATCATGTATATTATTTTTAATTTTCTTTACGCTTAATATACCATATATATATATATATATATATATATATATATATATATATATGTTGTACCGTTTGTCTCGAAAACTAATATTAAGTATTGATTGTAAGTGTGACGCCACCTATTAGAAATTTAGGATTATTGATTTTGGGTGAATGATATAGGATGTTGCTAGTATATAATTTAGTTAAAAGTTGAAGAATTTTTGAAAATGAAAATATTAAGTAAATGTGAAAACATTTAATGAAACACTATTCTAAGAAAGTAATTGTAAGTATGCATTTCTTAATGGTACAAGTTATATTATGTAAAAAAAAGGGTATTGTTACATTTGACTTCGTTTTACTACGGAAAATGTAGGCCTGCAGTTTAAACAAAGGCAACGGAGATATGTATTAATTTCATTATTTTAGTTTTAAATCATTTATGCTTTTATGTTTTTTAAAAATATTTTTTGTCATAAAGGACTGATAATTGCTTTGAACTCTTTTCCAGTTTCAAAAACTGATAGTGTAGTGGAATCAAAAATGTAATGAATGGACGAAATTAATAAATTGTATCTATTTTAACTGTAATATTGTATTTAAGTTTGGGACGCAGTTATATTTTTAACGGCATTAACTTGATTTTTTTGTGTTAAAAAGATAATTAGTTTGACATTATCGAACTTTTATTTATTTAAGTTGGAATTTATTTACCAATTTTTTAAATTCAAGATTGGAAAGATCTTTAAGAGCAATACTTATTGCATTTTATTTGTTGAAGTCAGCTTAATCACTCACAAATCAATTAAGCTCTTTTATAGCGGATCAGATTAATAGCGCCGAAAAATGGAAATCAATCTCTAAAGGCATCTTAACACGTTGACTGCCAACTACGAGATAACTTGTAGATTGCGTTTTTTTCTAGGACGTCAACTACGAGTTATCTCGTACTGTGTTCATTTGCCATTTTTGTGCTGCTACGAATTAACTCGTAATATATCAGTGCTCATATCGATAGATGGCTTCTGAGAAAAAACAAAAAATCAATGCTGGCTTGCATGAACAGAAAATTTATTAAAAAATGAGCAAAAAATATAATTATAAAAATTAGTTCAGTCATTTTAGGCCATATTTCTGAAAATTGCAGTGGTATTCAACGTTTTAATAAATAAAAATAAAATATTAGAGTGTTCGAGGAGGTACGGAAAGTATTATTTATTATCTCTATTATTTATTACATATTTATTTCAATTAAGATTATGCTATCACTCTATTTTATTATTATCTATGTTTTAAAGATTTATTTGATTTTGCTTTCATTCGCAGGATCCGTCTGGAGCAGTTCTGGATCGCTGGTTGTTAGCCTCCAGAGAAGAGGAGCCTTTAATTCTTCAACAGTTCCTACGTTTCGGTGAGACGAAAACAATTGCCCAGCAGTTGTTGCTTCAGGAAAGCAGCGAACGATCCGATTTTGTGATCCAGCCTCCTAGAACGGAATCGGACATTAAAAAATTCATCGAAAGGACGAGCAGAGGCGCGGTCGGAAGTTCCCTTTTCAAGCAGCACAGCAGTCACATATACAGTCACATGGGCGGATCAGCGCAATCTCTGCCCCTGCTTGGAAACAAACCTTCATTTAGGCATTTCTCATCCAGTGTGAACTCTACCCATTCAGCATCTCCTACTATAACATCTCCAATCAATTGTACGAGCCCTATCGCTTTGTCTCCCCTCAATAAGTTACAAAATATGCAACCTTATGACTTTCGTCAGGATAAAAGTAGTCCCGATTTGCCAAAAAATGAAAATCTAGACAGACAAGCTGCAGTAACCGCTTCTCTTTATGGAATGAATTCTGTCACTTCTCCCACAACCTCCGTCCCACACATTTCCTTCTCGACCTCTAGTCAAACTAATGTTTCAAGCACAAATAACTCGTCCACTTATACTACTGCTAGTTCAGAACGTAGTGGCAATGACGATGGTGTGTATTGTTCTGAAGGAGAGGATGACGATGCGAGCAATACCGCCATTAATTTAACTCGATCCTCATTAACCACCAGTTACATGGATTCTGTGTATGCTGCTAAGAAAGTGAGGCATTTAAGAAAATCCGCTAATCCTATGAAAAGAAGGTGGAACCCCACTGTTCTGGCTACTTTGTCTACCAATCCCGCTACAGGGAAGAAGAGAGTACAATGTCACGTTTGCTTGAAAACTTTTTGTGACAAAGGCGCTCTGAAAATTCATTTTAGCGCTGTACATCTAAGAGAGATGCATAAATGCACAGTAGAAGGATGTAACATGATGTTCAGCTCTCGCAGAAGTAGAAATAGACATAGCGCTAATCCTAATCCAAAGCTTCATACACCTAACTATCGAAGAAAGATAAACCCCCATGATGGCAGAGCTGCTAACCCTTATCCCATCATTCCACCTAGCAGAATTTTAGACTTCGCCAATGGTATGATATCTTCCTATTCATCTGGCCCACATGACGGTGACAGTAGTTCTGGCTCAGAAATTGATCGTAGACCTGTGACTCCACGAAGAAATTCCCTTTCAGATATTAAAAGTGATGGGTCATCAGCAGAAAAACGGAATCCTTTATCGAATACAGAAGATGATGTTCCTTTACCTTTGACGAAAAAGTTTCGCATAGAAGAAAACATCATGAATAATCGCGGTGACGAAGGAATAGATCTGAGTATGAAAGAAGAACGTCGAAAGCTTGAAAGTGATGTTGGCTTGAAAGAAGAATGTCGCGATTCTGAAAGAGACACGAACAATAAAGACATTCATTTGAATAATTTAAATGATATTAAAGATCTTCGTATAACAGGTTCAGAAAGTTCCCCCGTGCCTTTTCAACCACATCGAGTTAATGAAGACAAAGAAAAACATGAAAATGAAGAAGTTCAAAGAGCAAGTTGTGAATCTTCAAAACAAAATACTAATAACTCCAACCACACAGAAACAAAGCATCAGATAGATGAAAAAGATCGTTTCCTCTCATCTGATAAAGGTGTCCGGAAACGTAAAAGTCTAAATCCTACTAAGTGTCCTACTACTAGTGATGATGATTTGCAGTTTGCATCTTCAGATGATTCTTCCAGTGATACATACATTGATCAAGACAACGATGACAACGGATTGCTGGACTCTAAATCTGATTATCTGACTTCCGATGGTTCAGATTCAATTAATGAGTTGGACGATATTGATGATAATTCAGAAAATGAAAAAGAGAAAAGACGCGATGTTAAAACTCCTAGTAAATCAGAAACCCCTGCCATGTCTTCTGTTGTTGTTACTACTGCCCAAACTTCGACTCCTAAACATAGTGTAGAAAAGAACTATCATGGCCTTGAGAGATATAACGGTTTTTCAATGTCTGATTTAGACAAATTTAGAAATGAGATTTCCATGAATCAAATGAAAGAAAGCGATGATATTAATGAGAATCCGTTAAGACATTTGGAATC
>JAPMOQ010042621.1:1083252-1148054 GCA_026543055.1 Argiope trifasciata
TTTAAATCTTCGAGTTAGCTTCGATACCTGTTTTCTCCGAGCGGAGCGCGGTCACCCGCTGGTTTGGTAGAAATGCTGAATCCACGTTAAAGGTTCATATTTTGTAGCTATACTACTAAAATGTCATGCAAGTCTTTCTCAGAAGTAACAACTTTATGACAGATTTTGCGAGGAAATTTTCGGGACGTCAACTCTTTTTTTTTTTTAATTTTGTTTAAATTTTAGCTTTTTTCGCAGTAACTACCAAAAATATTGTAGTGCAAATATTTTTGCACCATCTTAATTTTCAAAAATTATCTTTTCCACTATATTAAAGATTTTATGGTATAAATATATTTACTATGATTAATCAATTTGAAAAGAAAATCTGTTAATTAGCTTTAAATTTAACAAAATGTAATTAATTTTATCAGAATTAACTTCTAATTTTGTATTTAATATTATTTTTTTCAAAAGTAGCAACTCGCAAGGTTTCAGCTACTTTATCAATATACATGTATAATTTACATCAATGAATTTTATATTTTATATTATGATATATATATATATATATGTGTGTGTGTGTGTGTGTGTGTGTATTTATATGCATAATTAAAGTAACTTTTAAAAAATCTATTTTGGCATTTGTACCACGTATGTCTGTATTCTCAATATTTCATTAAATAAGTATGGTGAAGAAATGGATAAATTTTTTTTCTTTCAAATCTGTCTGCCATAATATGATTCATTTTACATACTAGCTCTATTAACTATTAGACGTTTCTGCACATTTTTTTATTCGCTTTTTTAATACAATTTTTTCCTGCAAGACATAAAACATCTCCACCAAAAATTTCTCGAGGACATTCATCGCCAAATGTGCATCGACGGTTCGAGACGCACCCTTCAACCGCGCAATCTCGAGAACAGCGGGGGACCGCGAGCCCATTGAGTAGGACAAATTGACCGTGCGAAATGTTAAAAAAATCTCCGGGCCTCTTATCCAAATATTCGAAGCCTCTTTTCTTTGCTGGGACGGACCCCGTTCCTTGATAAGAATTTCATTCCCGGCTCTTTCACGCCGTTTTTATTATTGTTATTATTCTTTCCGTTCGTTGCGTGTCTCGCTCGTCTCCTGCGGTGGACAGTTCCGTCTGCAGGGCGACAATGACTGATGGTGAATCGGACAACCCGGGCATGGAAAGCAGCCCGGCTCGGGGCTTTTTGAACTCGGACAGATATTTTTTGACGTGAAATAGTCTTTTCATTTTAAATTCGTTACGGCGTTTTTGTGTTTGCTGCAATGCAGTATCTCAATAAATTTAAGCAAGGTTAGCAGAAAGATGGATTTTCTATGTTACTGCTCGATTTTTTTGTTGTAGTACTTTTTTATGAATTTTTGCAATTATTTTGCATGCTATTTAAGCTTAATATTCTTGCACTTTTTTTTTTATAAAAAAAGTGTTAAACTTTTGAAGTTAAAAACTCTCCCCACCCTTCACACGTTGACTGCTAACTAAGGGATAACTCGTAGAACCATCTCTGTAACCATCTCTGTTATAAGACGACACCCTCTCTACCAAAGTTGAAAGAGAGCAAAGAAAGGGTCATCTCATGAGATAGAGGGGCCTGAAATCAGGCGAGGGTAGTGGCAGGGAACGTAATATAGTTCAAGCATCTTAGCAATTTTATTCAATATCCCTGAATGAATGCAATTTCTTTTAGAATTAGTATGAATTTAACATAAATAAAAATATATAGAGAGAATTATCAACGCTACACACGAGTTTTTTAAAAAAATTATTTTTATTCTTTTTCCTTTCATTTTATTTATTTCTTGATTAGATAATGGGTTTTCATTTGTAAATGTTTACTTGTACGAATAAAAAAAGTATCCAATATATTCTTTGAATATTTTAATAGTATTCTACATGAATTTTCCTTCGTTTTATTTAAAATAAAAGTGACTCAATGGAATTTACGAATTTTCAAATTCAACCTGTTTGATTAAATTTGGTAAGGAGTCTTCTCAAATTATCTTTAGTTATAACACCTTTGACTCGATAAAGTTAAAAGGAAAATTGGTATTCTATGGTGTTGTTAAGATCCAAGCACTTAAAGAATAGTATGACTTCATTCGCCCCGAATCATTTTTTATGGCTCACCATCTGTAAATACGATCCGGATATATATTAACTTGCTCCTCATCTCACTTTAAGAAGTGATATTGTTGCATTAATATTCTAACTCCACGATCCCTGTGATTGATGATTTGCACAACAGTTTTGTTCTATATTGCTAAGTCTTTGGTTTTAGCATGCTTTCTAGAAAACTAACCGTTTTCTTAAACTTCAAACTATATATATATAGCTTTCTGTAGCTTGCAGAGCATCTTAAATACTTAAAAAATCAAAACAAGACTCCAAGCAATTTAGATTTCCATTGGTTTCGTTTAATCTCTTCACTTCAGATTATAATTTTCAAACCACTGCCAGATTTCAAAAGGTTTATAATTGATCATCAGTTATTATATAAAATAATATTAATAAAATATGTTTATCGAGAGAAAATTCGTTTACTTTTACTTTAATAATATTTTAACAGGAATAAAAATTGCAGCAGTTATAAAATGTCTGAAAAGGAATCGTCTGCTAAGTGTCTGTTAACAGATTAAGACATTTATCGAACAGAGAGTGGAATATTGTTTAAACAAATGAGGCAAATTAAGGAATTCGACATAAGAGTTGGCTTCAAAATAGTCCATTCTGATAAGTTAAGAGATCTGCCTGTTTCAAAGTCTGTCTTCTCAATTCTTCGTAACACATGATGGAAAAATGTCAATATCAATAATGAGAAGCGAGAAAAAAATTACCGAATTCAATAAATCCTATTTACGATAAGTGTATGATTTCCTTTCAACCTGCACTTGATTTCAAACTTACCTACCTTTTTACAATTGCATTCATCTATCGGAGGTTTAAGTCCAATTTTTGCTCACGAAAATTATACCAAAGGTTTTGTGACAAAAAATACATTCATCATACAAAAAAAAAAAAGAATTTTTTTTCTCTAATCATTTTAATCGCTAAAAAAAATATCAAAATTTTGGCATAGCAGTTTGATATCCATGGTGTTTTTACGTGTTTTCTTAACTCTGTTTTATGCCAGTTTCTCTCGAATAAATGAAAACATGCACAATTTTTTTAAATATTTTTTTCATACTATTTTAAGTTCAAAATTGCAAAGTTTGACCTCAAAATTTCTCGCGTTGTTCCAAACTGGGGATGTAATATACTAATTAAACCAAACTTCTGCATAATTTATGAATATAATAACTATTTTTATTTATTTAGAAAGGTATTTTACCATTTTTCAGTGAACTAATAATTCATAAATTGCAATCTTTCTTCACATTATATGTTCAATGAAATTAAAGAATTTCACAAATAAGTTTTTCTTTAATTCGAAGTGAAGTTTAAATATGCGCATTATTCAAAAGAAATGTTTTTTTTTTTTTTTATGATTCAAAATGATATAAATTGACTCCTTTTGCTCGTCATTCCAAATATTAGACAAATAAATTATCTTAAATCAATTTATGTGACTCTAGATACATTTCCTAAATTAAAAACTTCCTGAGAAAGCATTTTTTTAAAGAAATCTTTACATCAATTTAATCTTTATGTATCTTATCTTATACCATCATTAATCTTTACATCATAAAAATCAATTTCAAAATTTTCAACTTTTAGTTAATTTTATAACTAATAAAAGCTAGCCAGTTTTCATAAGTTTTTGTCTTAAGTCTTTGTCTTTTAGCATCCATTAGATTTTAATTTTTTCATTTGATCCTATTATAATCTTACTTTTTAGTATGTTCTCTTTCATATAGCAGCACAGTTACAAGCAGATGCAAAAATCATCACGGATGTCCAGCAACTGTCATGAATCACTTTTCCGAGAGGAAGGATTTAAATTTTAAACGTCTAATAATTTATAAAGCGTCTAATGTTAATAAATTTGTAAATACTAAAAACTCTATGCAACATAAAATTTTATGACTGTATCGTGCAATTGCTTCGAATTATAAAGTCCTGATTATATAAGTAAATAAAGGAAATTATTATTTATTCATAATATTATTGGAATAAAAAATTTCGTTTCCCTTTATATAGTATTATAATCCATTTAATAAATCCTACAAAATCATAATGATTTTGTTATAAGAGCCGCAAGTTTGTTATTTCTTAACAATTTATAATAATGATTAAAAGCAGTTATAAACGAATGAGAAAATAAAAAAAATTGTTAATTTTATTATTTTAGTAATTTTTTTTCCGTTATAGACATATTGAAAATTTAATAAAATATTTTTCCATTATACTAGAGCAAGATGTTGCTAATATGAGCCAAACGCGAGTCAGCAAAACGAGTGCAAAATAAATGTCGCCAATGTGAACATACACGAACTAAATCGACAGTACAATTTTAACTACGTGAAATTTTACTTAATTTTGCATTTTTGGCGACTTTTTTCCATTTTCCGACTCACGATTCTTTGGCGCATTTTTGGCGATTATTTCGTTTCACTCGTATAACGGAAAAATAAAAAAAAAAAAAAAAAAAAATCAAACCATAAAAACATCAGTCTTAATAAAGTGATCAAAATAAAAAGTTTAGTAAAAAAAAAAAATGATAAATATGAGAATTTAGTTAAAACTGTGTTGAAATGTGATAATAAAATACACAGTTGTTAAAAATGGATTCCTCAGTGGAAAAAAAAATCCCTAAATTAATCACCGTGAAGAAGTTTAAATGAGCTTAAAGACAACTTTAAGAGACTTAGAAAATTAACAGGTTTGTTTCCATAAATATCAGTTTTCAAAAAATGAAACTTTACTTAATAACTTCTTAATATCTTTGAAATGAGGGAAATTAAATTTTGGCATTGATTATGATTTTTAAAACGTTATTCATTAAAATATGTTTTCTGATATTTAACATTTGATTATATTTTTCATTTATTAAAAAACAGCGTAAGATTAGACACATTACAACGATATACGTATAAAATAAGTTTAAATGATATATAAGAACTAAAACGCGGCTTTAAAAGCACCTAAAACGGTAACTGACATGGTAGATCACGTGAGAGTAGGGACCGTAACAAAGTGTCCACAAGATGGATGATACCCGACCCCAGGAGCTAGAACCTAAAAAATAAAGCGAAGCAAATAACGTTAAAAAAATTCTAAAAACTTTCGAACGCGTTACGACAAGGTTTTTAAAACGCTATCCTTCTCTTATCCATTGTCATCCGACTTAATGTAGTTGAAGAGACTCTAAAATGCTTGTGCGGTCCGCCGGAAATCGAGTTACGGTGCCTCCCCCCACAGCCCCAGGGCAATTACCCCCCTTTTTCGAACGCCTCCCACCCCTCATTTCGGGAGTCATTCGAAAAGCAACAGTTCCTCGAGGAATGCAAGTCGAAATTCGTTAGCTGGAAAACGATCAAAAATTTTTGGCATGCAAGAGTGCCCTCGCAGAAGAGTTTCTTTGAAGATTAAACGACGGAAAAGTTATTCCAAAGCTCGCCTTAAAGAGTTTCGCGATGCGTATGGATCCTGGAAAGAATTTCCACTTCGTCTTCTCATGCAAGGAGTTTCTTTTTTTACTGGGCTAGTCAAGCATGTGAAGTGAATGTCAGTACTTATAAGTCGAATTCTGCCCTCTTTTATCTTTGGTTATTCATTTTTTATGTCAATAGACTAGTTAACAGTAACAAAGACTTGCATTTGACTTTCTTCGAGAATTTCGGAACTTAAGTTAAATACATTGGGTGATTTTTGCAGAATTTTTCTTAGTTCGATTTCTTAGATGTTTGCAAGAGTGGAAATTCTGCGATTGATTTTTTTGTACCACACCCCACAAAGGACTAAGAGGATGTCAGTCAGCAACACTACTCCAGGGTATAGAGTATAAAATGCAGCAGTCCGTAATCCAAACAGTTTCCCCTCTTCAAAGAAATCCCTCGTATTTTATCTCCCTCCAAACTCCGCCTTCTCATTTCCGTCCACGCGAGCTCTCTATCGGCCAGTCGTTTAGCAAAATTCTCTCATTTGTGGCTTCAGTTTGGAGTGGGAAATGCCATCCATGATGCGTCCTCGTAATTGACGTTCTGGAACGCGTGTTAATGATAATCACTTCACAATAGACCCCTTGGCATGCAGATGGGAGGACTCTCCTTTCCCTAGAAGGTGCGAGAAGCTCCTCCCAAGCAACGAATTCCACGTGTGGTCCTACAGCTGAGTTACTCCTGACCAGTTGCAACGAGCCCTCGGAGATAAGATGATCCCTCATCTAGCAATCTAGAGGCATTTAACAACGGAGGGTTTTAACAGGTGGTGAACAGCTTATGGTGAGTGGGATAGGGTTGCTGTATTTTAAAATTGACAGTAGCTGTGGGTGTTGAAAACCTTTAATGAGAAATTAAAATCAGTTTATGTGATCGTCCCGAATTTCTCGTACATTCTCAAGCGAAACTATTGTGGAAATTCTCTTAACAAGCTTGATTCATTTCCAAATCTTATTTGTAAGGCGAAACCCTTTTTTTTTCCTTGGGAATCTATGTAAAATACTATCATGAATCCCGTGACAAAAATATACAGAAATAAATTTATAATAAAATAATTTATTGCATATAATTATGTGTGTTTTTTATTTACAAGAAAATCTTTTAAATACACTTCAAAATTTGGCTATGGTGGTAGCCAAATTTTGAACATCTTGTATCGCGTCTTCGGTCATGCTTGTATTCTGATAATGCAATAATTTTCAGTGATTTCAGTATTTGCTGATTTTATTATTTCCTATTCTTCTGACCAAACTCCTCCAAAGCTTTTAGTGTGAGACATAATGCTGAGCAATAAGTTCAAGCCAGTTACAAGTTCCTCACCATTCGCTCTACGAGACACTGATCTTTAAGCGAGTCACTTTTTTTTACATTCTGTTTTTCTCGTTATACGAATTATTCGTTATGAGAGGCGCTCTTTAAGCAAGGGTTTTTTTTCCCACTGTGACATTCCCCTTCCTCCTCTTTGAAAGTCTGGCACACAAGTATCTGTGCCAAAAAAAGAAAGTGAAGAAAAGTGCATGAAATTTCGGACTCCTTTTTGTTGCCCGATTTAGATCAAAATTTGTTATAAAATTTTGATGCTCAAGGAAGAGGAAAATAATGTGATGCTTAAGGAAAAATCTTTCATAGGGAGGGATTTCCACTTCAACTCCAACTGCAGCCCCACTTGCATAGGAGGGTATTTAGGATTTTGTTCTCATGGATACCAGCTCATGTCGGCATAACTAGTAATGAACAGGCAGACACTGCGGCTAAATTAGCCACTGAGTATCGTCCATAGTCTCTTCATTATACCGATATCAAGAGCGCATTACGTAGGTGGATGCTAAAGAATCGACAAGAGTGAAATGAAGAAGCGAGTAATGAACTGCACGAGGTGAAACCCTGTATAACGCCACGAACCTCATCTTTCAATCGGAAATATGATGTGATTTTAACTCTACTGTGTATTAGCCATTCACTTATGACGCATAGAAATTTACTATTTGGAGAATTTCCGCCTGTTTGCGGTTCATGCAGTGTGCCACTAACTATACAACGTGTTTTAATTGAGTGTTCTGATTTTTACAGAGATAGCACCAACTTTTTAAATTCATCTGATTTTTACTTGTCTTTCCTTCTCGGAGAAAGACCTCAAGTAAATTTATTTTTGTTCCTGAAAAAAATCGAATTTTTAGTGAAGCTTAAATTTACTCCTACTTTTACTTACTATTTTACCAATTTTTTGGCGATGAATTGTCTGCAAAATGGGAAAAATCAACAAGTGAACCGTGTTTTTGAGGCAGCATATCCTAGAAAAGGAACTTGCACCAGAAAAGTGACACATCCATCCACTTCAACTCATATATAATTAATCTTCAATTTCATTGTTTATTTCCAAAGTAAAAAGAATGTTTATATGGAGTGTAAGAATGCGAATTTTCCTTTTTTTTTCCCGAAAAGAAGATATAAAAGCTAAAAATATTTTTTACAGAAATGAATGTGAAAAAAAAAAATCACGTTTTAATACAAAATATTTTACGACACCTACAAGCATATTGCCAAACGTCTTTCCCTTCTTGCTGAGATTCCGGCATGAATAAAAATATCGCGATGTTTATAAATATTATATGTTCATTTGAGGGACTTTGGCTTCTTCTAATACTCAAGTGGGACTGCAAAACTCGAGGATGAGAAATATTTCCTTTAATGGAAACAATAGATGAAGGAAGGGCCACTGAAAATCTAGTTTCTTTTCGAAGTTTTTTTTGCCGTTTGAAATTATTCAGGATTAAATATAGACAGAGCTTCTACATGATATTTCCATGATTTTTTTTCTCACTCTGGCTACTCGTCTATGTCATATTTCTATGTGAGTTACAAAGTCGCTGCATCCTCCTGCTATATTTGAACTAAATATTACACCTGTTCATGCTGTTAATCCATCTAAATGTCGCCAAAAAACCTTTCCAGAAAGGTTTCGGTTTTAGCTGTCGTTTATGAATAATACAGCTGGCACTCGGCGTGTTTCTGCCGGAGAAGAAATCATCTTGGAAATATCGCTTGGAATTTGATACAGTTATTTTGTTTCATTAGGAATTATATTTATTTTCTTGTCGGCAATGTATACATTCATTAAAATTGAAAGATATATAAAGGAGACGGCATAAATGGCATTCACTCTATTTTTGTTATTCCACTCTACAAACAAATATTTATTTTTACATCTAAGATTTGAGTATTCTTTTAGAATTGTAAAATTTGGTGTTCTTTTAGAATGGTAATGAAACAAACTATTTCTTGTATTTCGCAATTTGTTTAATATTCGGGCAGAATTCTCGTTTAATATTAAAAAATGAGGTTAAAATATTTTCTTTTGGAATAGATTAAACATATAAAAAAATTTATGACATTAAATCTTTAATATAGCTGGAAAGATAATTTTTTGAAAACTAAATAGTGCAAAATTATTTGTACAATCATATTTTCGGAAGTTACTGCAAAAAATGCTAGAACGTTATTAAATTTTTAGTTAAAATTTCAAACCTATAGGATTGATTTCCCTTAAAATTTCTCGCATGCTCTATAATAAAACTGTTACTTTAGAGAACAACTTGCATAGCGTTTACACACAGTAGCTACGAAACATTACTTATAGCTTGAATTGAGCATCTTTACTGACTCTGTTGTGTCTCTTTGGCGCGTTATTTGATGATTAATCCATGGCTAATAGATGCAATAAATAGATCTAAAAATATTTTTTATACTTTAGATGATTGTATTATGCCTATAGTCATCGCGTACTTGTAAGCAATAAGTAGTCGAAGTTTTATCGGAATCGGTACGGCCGCGCATAAGAGATATACAGACAAATATTCACTTTTATTCATATAGATTTATAAAATAGTCGAGTAATAGCAAAAAGCTTTCAAAATTATTTTTCATTATTGGAGGAATTTACGTTGCATCTCTGATTCTGTTATGTTGCAATTCTAGACATGGCAATTTCAATGCTCAGAATAATACAAAGCTTTTTAGTAACTCTGAACACAAGTCTGAGTGTCTCTGTATCATTATTTCGCATCTCACTCAGAATAATAACAACAGCTTATTTAGAAAATGGATCATATAAATTTGAACAAAATATGCCAATCTCCAATGGGCAACATGTAAAGCAAAGTGACTTTGAAAAAGAAATTTTTTAATACTCTTTATTGTGTTTTGGCAATATTCGCATTTGTTTTTTTTTTCGATTAAGGAATTTTCTAAAACTAAGTATTTTTATAAATTCAAGTACATACCTTGCAAATATATCTCATTTAATCACGATAAAAATTAATTTATTTTCTTTTAATTTTATGTATTTTTAATTTAAGTTTAATATACAGCTATTCTTATGGGGTGATGACAAATCGGAAATCTCCGCTTATAACTACGACTTTTAATAAGATTATATAGCAAATTTCATTTATTCAAAAATTGTGCTTCTGAATGGTTGCGGTCAAATGCTTGCTAATACACAGATTGATAGGCGGTTTGCCTTTTGATGGATTTAGTTCCTTTTTTTTTATTTGTGCATGATTACCACGCTTTAGTTTTGCTAATATATTTGGTTCAATAGGCCAGAAACTCGTCAAAACCTCGAATTTGAATTTTTTGACGATTATAATATTTTCACTTTCCAAGCTTCATATGTAATAAAATAAAATTTAAGAATTTTAACTTGAAAATAACAAACACAATGGCCGATATTTTCTCATCAAATGCTAACAAGCTGCAAGTACATAAAGTTATTGCTTACTAAATCATAACTGTATGTGTAAGCCTCCCAAAGTAAATAAAAAGAAAAAAAAAAGCGAAAAAATGCAATGAACGCATTTTAAATAAAGGTATAAATCTTTCGATTCTCCCCCAATACATTTCGTTTTTTGAAATTCGCTTGAATATTCTGCTGAGCATCTGTGAATAATCAGAAGTTTATTCTGTAATGTATTTAAAACATGTATGTCAACTAATTATTCAATTATAACTTAATAATCAATTCTTAAAATTGTTTTTATTTTGTTAGTGAGTTTAAGATGATTCTTTTCAAGTGATGACTTAATAATAATAATAATAGAAATAATTTTGAAATATATTATAAAAGTAATTAAAGATTAAAAGGCAGGGAACATATTTAAAAATATACCAATACTTTTGTGACATGAATCTTTATCAGTATTGTGAAGAAGAAAATAATAATTTTTTAATTAAAAACTAAGGTTTAGTTTAAAAAAATGTTAAAAGCTTGTGATATTTAAAACAATGCGAAAACACACACACAAAAGCATATCTAAAGGAAAGCTCTGAAACATTCATTAGAAATGGAAATATTTTTGAAAGTGAATAAGATTTTCCAATTTCCTGAGCATTATATAAATCTGCGCTTCACGTTTTTATAAGTTTTGATTTGATTTGCAGATTCTTGTGGATGAAAATTGTTATTTTCTTATTAGTTTACTAATCAAAACGTCTATTTAAAATCCATTTTAATTCTGAAAAGAAATATCAAAAAGTTTGGTGACAGTACCCTCCACCACAACATAAACTTATATTATTCATTTTAATAATTTAAATAAGCATTTTAAATTATAATTTTAAAATGTTAGTTTAAATGATGCTTTCATGGTTGATAAAATTCATTAAAAACAGCTATTATAGTGCTTGAATATGGAATTCAAATGTAAAGGAATAGCAGGTTGCTTATATTAATTAAGATACAATGCATAAAATTCAAACCGTTGTAACCGGGTAATTCCGGTCTCAGTTTTGACATTAAGATTATTTCAAACTGTAATAATTAAGTAAAATTCCTAAATTATACAGTATAATTTGAAGATGTTTATTGCATCCCTTGAAATCTAGTTTCACAACACAAATAAAATCTAGGCTGTGTAGCTTTGATTTTCCCACAGAACCACAAACTACACCAGCACATTATTGTTTTGTTTTTCTAAACCGTATAAACTCACAATATCTCCTAATGTGCATCCCCTTTTTAATTTTTTTTTACTTCCTAGTTGGCTTACTGTACAAGATAAAAAGACAGACGTCTTCTTTAAATTATGAAAAATAATGTCCGTTGAAAAACTCTACGCCTTCTGTTTTAAAACTATGGATTTACAAAAACAGGAGAAAGAAAACACACTGAAAAATATAAAAAAAAAGAATTATAAAGCTTTTAACCCGAAAGTTATTGTTGACAAAAACGAAAAAAAAAAGTTTAAAGAAATTTAAAGCAATGTTTATGCATAAATGTATATGTTATGTATAACTGAAAGAATTAAAAACAATACCTTAGCAAACGGATACACCTCTGGGGTGATTTTTATATTGTATTAAGTCGCAAAATTGGGAGACTGTGGACTGTTTAGCCATATGTGGTATAACTGTTGGGAATGAATGTGCAGTGAAAATAACAATAGGAATCAAATTCGAAAAATGAAAGAAGAGTAAAACATTGGGACGAATATTTTTAATAAATTTTTTTAAAGACAAAAATTAAAATTAGTTTTTTTTTTGTAAAGTAGGTAAGCAGCAAACACATTTGAACAAAAAAGGTATTATGCTTGCTGGAAATATCAAAATCTAGAAAAAAAAACAAAAAAAACGATGCTCTTTCCAGATTCAAATTAGACCATGTTGGTTTGTGGTTGCTCTTCTGCAGTAATAAAATTGCACAAACATCTTTCTCATTTCACAATCCTTTCAATTTTAAGGCATTAGTAAAAGATTTGTTGTTTGAAGTGTAAGTATCACTGCTTAAGTAACCAACTTAATGATTTCTGCATTTGTATCATAGCATATCTTTTTAATTTTTCTCAAATATTCAAATATAATATTTTTATAACATCATAAGACATTTTAGAATCACCGAAATATTTATTTTTATGCATATAAATTTATTACGAAACATTTCTTAAAGAAATGTCTTAAATTAGTAAGGTATTTGAGAACGAAGTATGAATGAAAAGCAATAATTGAATAATAAATACTGTCGATGGCCTCTGTGCTGTATTAAATCAAAGTCAGCAACAAAAGTTATTTAATTAATAACCATTACAACTTGATTTTTATTATTTGTACAACACAAATTCCTTTTATCTGTTTAGAAAGTGTAAAACATAGCATCTGTTTAAATCTGTTTGCAGAAATATCTTTTTTAAGGTAATTTTATTCCAAGGACAATTCCTCCTCAATAAATTTAGGAACCACGTTATACTAAGTTCACTCTAGGGAGCAACAGGTGTACGGGCAAAAAAATTGGGAGTTAAGTTTAGCATTTAATCTTTTTACTTTTTTCTACATTCATTGGTTAGCATCTCCAGGTTAAATCGAGTTAAATCCATCCGAAGAAACCAACCGAGATCTCCTGTGGTGAAGATGCCTATAAGTCATTGGACCCCTCGCCATGCTAGAACGGCAGGGATCCTAAGGTCGGTGGCTTTTTGGAAGTATAAATAATGTGTTTCCGTTAAAGTAAACAAATGTTTTCAGGTGACAGCTTTGGATACTGATGTTGAGAGAAAGGTAAACGAATGTTATATACATTATTGTAAGGCCTGATTGAAGTTTTTTAGATTTAAAAATATACGGATGATCTGGGAATTAATACGAGGCACGAGATTTTTTTTATGACTCATTTATTCGAATATGAAGCTGAGATAAATGTAAGTTGTAACTTATGAAATGAAATACTGTATTGTCAGGATTCGTGAGCTATACTGGTAGATTTGAATTTAAATGATTCTGGATTAAAAAAAACTTAAATAATTAATTAGCCTTCATTTAATTAATACTTAAGATGTTGGGAATCCTCATTCGCAGTATGGCCAAAGATCGCCTCAGCGCCAGAAACCCAAACCAAACCAGCCGAAACGTTCATGGTGAGGCAAACCAATCTATTGCATTAAATATATTCTGTCTACTTTTAAATAATTTTAAGAGAAAAAAAAGGGAGGGTAGAGAAACATAATGAGAAGTATAATTATTTAACTTTCAAAGAATAAGTTGCCATATAAAATACATTTTTTACTTAATCTTCTCATTATATATAACGTGGGAAACAAAAAAAATATCGAAAGTGGTCACATTTTAAAAGTAAAAAAAGTTATTGCTTTTAAATCTTATATATATATATGTGTGTGTGTGTGGGTGGGTGTGTTTCCTGCTTTTCTTCTTAAAATTAATCCAATAAGATTAATTTCAATGAATTTCAAAATTTTATTATTTAAAAACATGGATTTCAAATACATGAAATTCAATCATTTCTGAATAATATATACTTTTGCAGCTTTCTATGGAACAAAATATCCATTGAAAATGAATGAAAACTGTTCTAAAGTTATTTAAAATGATATGAAAATAGATTTATAGGGCATTTTTAAAAATCTGTGTAACATTTTATTTTTAATTTTTGAAGAAAATTGCTGGATATTTAAAATAAAATAATAATGGTCTAATTGATTTTTTATTTTCAGTCTGAAAAAGAAGTTATATTTTAAAAATATATATTATATTTCTTACTTCGATTATGTTTTTAAATAAAATCGTTTTCTGCAACAGTTTTTTTAATAGTGATTTCTACATTATTTAAAAATTTCAGCTGCAAATGTAGCAACTTTCTGAAGTATTTAGCCCTTATAAGATTGCTAAGTTGCAAGATTCATCAGACATGAAGTAACGGTCCATTAAGCGTTCACGAGGAAGTATTTCTCGTTATCGGTGATGGAACAGTTCTACTACTTAATATCGTTATTCAGCCTTCACAGAAATAAAGAGCCTATTCGATTAAATAGCAACTTCTTTTCGCATTCATCTTATTCCCGAGCTCATACATTTGGGTTCACAAAAAGTTAAAAGCACACAAAAATATTACATGTGAAATTATTCAGAAATTTCTTTTATTAAAGAGTGTAAAATTCAGCTTGTATCAATCGTTTTTAATTTATTCCAAATACGTTCAATCCTCATTGCCCTTTCTTGAAAATTCTTCCTCAACTATACCTTTTACCTAGGAGGTATAATAACTAATTTAATAAAATAACAATAATTTTAATTTAATAAAACAACAATAAGTTTAATTTAATAAAATAACAATAATTTTAATTCAATAAAATAACAATAAGTTTAATTTAATAAAATAAAAATAATTTTAATTTAATAAAATAACAATAATTTTAATTTAATAAAATAACAACATTTTAATTTAATAAAATAACAATAATTATCCGAATTGCTACTTAATAATACATAAGAACTGATTAAAGTAAATGAAGCTTAATCTAGCTACTCGATAAAGTAAAATTGAGATCTGGATGAATGAAATAAAACAAATTGAAATCGGGAAATCCTTTTTGTATTTTTCAGAATTTAAAATTTCAGTTTGAAAGAAGAATATCATAAATTTAACTGTCGTTAAACCAAATAGATCCTTTTAAAACTAAAAAACAAAATTTTGTCTTTATGCTATTTTAAATAACACAAAATTTAACTGATTTACACTTTTAATTAATTTAGTCATTGCTAAATTTTGATTAAAACAATTAAAATTGTTTTGACATTTCGATTTATATAAAATTTTATTATTATATATATTTTTATTAATGAAATTCTTGGTCTCAAATTTAGCATTTGCGCTGAATATATCGTGTGAATATGCATTTTTTTGGTTTTTTTTCCCACGCACTTTTGAAAAATTGAATTTTTGTTATAAATTCTACTCCTATTTAGTGAGGTTGTTACGCTTCTTCAGTGATTCGTGAATTTCTCTTAAGGATTTATGGATAATGTATCGTATCAGAGCCAAGAATATAAAAAAACAAAGATTGTGATATCTATACTTCGTTTTTATTTTTATCACAAATTTCATTAATTCGAAGAAGGAAACAATGCAGCACATTTGCGCCGCTACTCTACATCACAATAAGAATAAGAGGAAACATAACAATGACTTTATCACAGCTAAAACTCATTGTGACGTCAATGTATTTTTATAAATATATTTATATACATATTTATAACATTACATAAATATATTTTCATAAATGGTAGAGTAAATTTGTCCCCTGAAGTGTAGGGAAGTTCCGAAAAACCATATGCTATTTATAATCCATTTCCGATTTCGGATAAAAGAATAATTAGGTGAAATTCAATGTTGATTTTTTTGTGAAAATCTTATCAGCTCCATATAGATAAATAGAATTTGGAAAGCAAAATTTAATATCAAAAGTGAAGATTTCTATCAAATTCAGGACAAAATACAATCAGAATTCCGTCTTCCTCGCTGGCTCTTTCCTGTTTTATTATAAATCATGCAATAAAGTTTCGGCAAAATCTTAAGAAAATATTATAGAAGTGAACAATAATAATAATAACAGTAAATTTTGGGTCATAGCTTGAGTTTTGTCTTCGGATCATTTAACTCAGGGAAATAAAGAGTAAATTTCGTTTATCATTCCAGACAGCCTTTTCCTGTTCGACTTAAATGTTCGTAGGTGTTCGATGCAAATATACATCCCCCAACCCTCCTTTGAACCTAGTCCACATCATTTCTTTCCTACTTTTTTACACAAATAAGACCATGGTCTCTTTTTTCCTTTTCTATTTTTTGCCGACTCAGCGAATAAAATCTTCTGCAGAACCTTAAGAAAACAGAATTCTCAGCCATACATCTATATAAAGTGCAGTATAACTTTGTCCTCCGCAGCGCAGAAGGTGGAAGCAGCAGAAGGCGAGCGAAAAAGAACAAAGTCAAGAGAGAGAAACTTGATCAAAGTTTCATGAACGGGGGAATACTGGAAGTGTCCATTACGGAGGTAAAATAATTCCGGGCCACCGTCATAACGGCAAACGTAATTCGGACAGGTAGCGGGAAGATTGCGTATCCGGGGCCAACAGCTCTGGGACATCGAGGCAGGAGGTTTCTCACTTTGGTGCTACTCTAACGCAATTACATTCCCATTTACTCGTTTTTTTCCGCTCCCCGGGGAACGGAGCATCGCGGCAATGTCCATTACTCGCCTGGTCCCGGCATCAATATTTTAGCATGGGCGCACCCCCCCCTCTCCTGCCCCGTGCTCGGAATACGACGCATTTGCTTGCATTCTTGGGTGTATTCTTGGTCAAACCGCAGCGACGTCCCCGCAGCCCTTTTTATTTCTTTCTCTCGCCCCGGCAAGAGAGGGGCTTTGCTGTAAGTGCGCTGACAAGACGCCCCGCTTGAAAAATGCGAAGAGCAAGAGTGAATCTTTGAGAAATAAGCGATGTGAAGAAGTAATGGATTCGTTTCATGCAATTATTCAATGAAAAGCTTTCGAATAAGGTCATCCCAGGGAGCTGTGCAATGTTGTATTATATCATTCTATGTTCAACAATATTATACGTCATTTTTACTAGTATTATTTAATATCTTTCTCTCTTCTGCAATTAATATTACTGGTGATGTCGTTTTCTAAAGGATGAAAGTGCGATGTGGAATCTACAATATAATATCATTCAATGTTCAACAATATTATACATTATTGCGAGTATATTATTCAATATGGTACTCTATTGTACAATTTGTGCTATTGAGGATGTGGGTGGTCGTTTTCCAAAGAATGGAAGGTTGAAGCGGAATCTACCATATTATAAGATATTATATCACTCACTATTTAACAATATTATATATCATTGCGAATACATTATTTAATAAAATACTCTGTAGTACAATCTGTGCTATTGAGGATGTGCATGATCGTTTTTGTAAGATTAAAGGTTGATGTGGAATCTTTTACAAATTATAACTATATTCTTTTATATATAAAGTCAAAATTACTATTGCTTTAAGTATCCAGTCTATATATATTGCTTGTTACAAAGCAATTGACAAGGAGTATGAAATATGAATGTGGCAGAATTCAGCTTACTCATTATTTTAATTCTAAAAACTTTTATATAATCATATTCTTTTCTGCAATTATAAATGATTCTTTCACTTTTTATTACCATTCACATAATTTTTTCTGTATATAGGTTGGTGTATTTTCATATAATCACGTGAGATTATTATGACACGATGGTAATACATAGACATTTAAAATCAGCCTTTTTGAATTATTGTATTTTAATTCAAGAATTTGTCTCATATATCAGATAAGATAATTTGAATGTGTTAATTCATATCCCCAAGATACACTAACCACTTATATAAATTGTTTAGAGCATTCATTGATATTTCTGATCTTTTTTTGGAATTTTTGTATAATAATGTCTTCTATAGACTATCTAGCTCACCAGAGATATAATATATTTTAAGCATGGTCCGACGATGAGATCTGATCCAGCACCAACTCTATCATTAGCAACAGGAAAACTTTTGATCTTCCATAAAATTGTCTAACAACAACAGATATATGCACTCATTTTAATACGTTTTAGTGGATTAGTGTATAGCAAGTTTGGCCTCCTTACAACCGTAAATTTGGCGTAATTATTATGGCGACTTAATAAATAAAAATGGGAAAGAAAAAAAAAATAAGAGGATGATAGGAACAACAAAAAGATCTCTGATTAAAAATTCATACATTTTGCGTTCCCATACCTTTTTACAAATGGGGGTTTTACTCCTTCGTTTTCCTCTATCTTTATTGTGTATTAAATATTTTTAACAACTGCAATGTATAAAAGGATTTTTTTCAATACTATTCTACGCATTAATTTAATTATAAAATGCAAAACATAATCAATGTTGCAGTTAATATAATGTTTCCTAATTGAAGAAATAACTTGAAATAATATTATCAAAATATTCCAGCATTAAAAATCTGATTAAATTTTCAAATCTATTTTTAAATTATTAGTACCTAATAGACATCATATAATAATATTATTTTACTTAGGTTAACAATGTATTTTATATTAAAATGAATAATAAAAGACATTTTTTTTTAAATTTTACAATTTCTTCACTTAATGAGAAATTTATTGCAAGAAACCAATGAAATAAAAAGTTAAGTAGGCATTTATTTCAAATCCTAATCTATACTCACGGATTCCTTTGCCTTTATATCTTCTAAATGTAGATAAAAGAAAGCAAAATGCAAATCATTAAATTATGCACTAAATAAGTAAATAAAAATTTAGATATTGTTAAAAAAGAAACAATATAAAAGAACATAAAAAAGACAATAATAGCTGAGTGCATTAAAATCTTAAAAGTTCTGAGACACGAGACAAAATTTCTCCAAACAATTAAAGAAATCACAGCAATTTAAAAGACGGTATTTAATAAAGGAGTTTCTGCAGAAAAAGATTGAAATGTTTATTTTAACTGATTCCATTAATAGTAAAAATACAAATGTACATAAATAGCACCTTAAAATAAAAAGCATCGTAACAACTTAATATTAAAGCAAAGGTGCGTGAGAATGATGTATGTAAATAAACAATGAAATAGGTTTACTATTACAATAAAATATGTCATTGATAAAATTATATACCAATCAATTTTATAAAATGAATAAAAATAATCAGAAAAATGTACTGCAGTAAAATGGATGTTACTATGAAGTTAAAATTTTTAATTTCAACACAGTTCCTTCTAGATGCTATGGTGTGCATGTGCCAAGTTACATTTGAATCCGTCAATGAGTGTGAAATTATCTAAGGCTCAAATAAACGAGCAGGTGGATTTTTAATTATATATATATGTGTGTAAAGATTCAAAATTTTTGCATCATATGGTCGGTTTGGAGACATTGAAGAAGATTCTTCAATTTAAAGTCCGTTTTTTTTTTCTTTCTCTCTCGGGAGGAGACGCTGACATATTTACAAGCGATGTGGGCAAGCAGAAGTGGCGAAAAAGAGAGAAGTTAATTTTTCCTCGTCTTATACATCACATTTTGAGTGCGAAAATCTTGTTCACAGTGCTAATATATTATTAAGAGTCTCATAGGGATTTCTGCCTGTGTGAATCTCAGAGCAGGGGAAACACAGGAATCTTATTAAAAACTATTTGTTTAAGTCAGCAACTTTTATCAATCACTCGCAGCGTGGGAATATCTGACTAAGCATTTTTATAAAGTTTCTCTCGAATTAATTAAGTAATTAATTTACTAAGTAATTAAGTAATTAATTTACTAAGTAATTAAGTAATTTACTCAATGCTGAGTTCTTAAACACTATATTCCATGGAATCCATTTTCAAGGAGTTTCCATCCCAATATTTCAAGGAATTTTTTCTTAATGTGTCTAGTTTTTATATCCAATTTTATATAAATTGTTTAAAGAACACATTTTTTAAATTTATAATGTCGAATTCATTAATTACATCAAGTATTGCTGTCATAACTAATGATATTGCTGACTAACAAATGAGAAGCTTAATGAATATTATAATATGTTAATAAATGTTATAAATATATATACAACCACATTTGATGAATACTATTTTAAGGCTGTCTTCAGACAGCCGTAAATAATATTCACTAAATTTATAATAATTTTCCCCAGTTTTTCGTTATTTCATTTTTTTTGTTTCCCAAATGTATTGATTTTTTTCATTCCTACTTTTAAAGTTGAGATAAAAATTTTCCTTTGCTTCTTTCCCTCTTTTAACACTGTTAGTTCATCATCTCTACTTATATTTTTAACTCTCTTACAAAAGAAATGGATATAAAATATTTAAATTTGATATTAATATAGTCACCTGTAGCAAACATCAACTCAAAACACATAAATGAGCGGAAGTCTTTCTCTCTCAGTTATTAGAAGTATTCAGTATTGCTTTCCGTTTCAAAACACACACATACACAAAATCAATGACCCATACTCTACACGAATTCAAGTTCTAAGAACTTTCTAAGCAATTAAAAAAAGGTTTTAACAAATAGATTAAGGCCATTTCGTCCCTTCCCTTTGTATATTTTATATAGATACTTTTTATCTTGAAACATTGTATCAATGCAATAATTTCTTATTAAACGGCGATACACTTTTAATTGACAAAATTAAAATCATGTTATATTTTCTATGGAGACTAGAATACGCTTTTCAAGACAGGCTGTTTGTTATCTTTTTAGCAGTATCTCAGATCTAATTATTGGATAATATTATGTTATAACAGAAATATTTTATACATTGCAGCGTGTTTAATAAATAATGGTCTTTTATTTGCAGTGCATTTTGTATGTCAATGTATAAAAATGTTAGAAGTTTTGTCTATCTACTCTATAAATAATATTCACAAGCACTCAAATCAAAATTAATCATTAAAACTGAACTGAAACTAATAGTGATTCACTGATAGAAAAGAAAAATCCTACGTCAAATACAGCAAAAGAAAGCAATGAACAAATATAAGTAACTAGCCGCCTTTGGCGACCAGCTGGTTCGCCATGAGTAAAGCGTTCTAAAATTTTCAATTAAATCACATATTCATTAGCCTTGAAGTAATTCCGGGCATTGATTGACCTGAAATTAGTATTTTCTTTAAGATGATGGACGGAAAGTTCTAAAAGTACACCTTTTCCTAGTAATATTCTTTAATTTTATAAATCCGTCAGTTTTAACCATCGGTTATGCTTCCAAAATATTAAAAAAAATTTCGATGATGTTGCCAAAATATTAAATATGTTTTTTTAAAGAAAGCGAGAAAGGGAAAAAAAGTATTAAAATAATGATACCGATATTGCAAACGATAACATAAATATGCCATTAAGTCGGGATTTCAATGCATATCCTGTCAAAATTCAATCAAGTTTACCGTAAATGAAGAAGATTTATTGAGTTAATGGTATGCATATTGCAAACGATTGTAGAAACCTTTGCTTTGCATTTATTTTTCAAAGAAAATATCACATTTTATATTTCTTTTATTTTATCCAGTCACGTGCTAAAAGTTGCATTTCTGTAGATTTATTTTGCGATGATATTTTTTTTTATTTGAACTTCCGGCATTCTTTTATTTTATCCAGTCACGTGATAAAAACATGGTTAAAATATTTATTTAAAAATTCATTAAAAATAGAAGTTTACATTGTAAATTAAAAAAACTGATACCATTAGAAAGCTAATTTTTTAATCTTTAAAATGATATAAAAATCATGTTTGTGCAATAATATTTTCGGAAGTTATAGCGGAAAAACGTCGAAATTTCGCTTAAATTTTAATTAAATCAAATTCTAATTAAAAATTCGAAAAAAGGGCTCCGAGGTGCACATTCCGGACCTCCAAGGTATACATGTACCAAATTTGGTAGCTGTAGGTCCAACGGTCTGGCCTGTAGAGCGCCAACACACACACACACACACACACACACACACATAGAGCTTTATTATAAGTATAGATAACATTTCCAATGTGATTCATGAACCGAGAATATAACAAGCCCGTTTAGATCATAATAAAAATTGATGACCTCACCTCACTCACCATTGCTACTTATTCATGCTTTTTACCAATTTTTAATGTTTTTACCGATAAACCAGTAAATGTAAGCATAAATAAGCATTTTTAGTTGTTATATGCTAAAACAGAATTTTGCTTCTGATAGTGATTTAGATTAAAGCGTGAAAATATTTTTAACTCTGTTCAGTATTATAGATGGCGGTGGACGATTATGCATACTTACTGCAATGTTTTTTTCTTTTCTTGAGAAGACGAGGTCAACGCGTTATTAAAAGATTTCAAACAAAAGAAAGATGAACGATCGTAATGAATGAGTAACATATAAACTGGAAGCGAGAATTATTTATCGAGGTCTTTTCGTATTTTTAATTTAAAGTTATTACTCCTTAATATTCATTTAACTCGGACAGCCACACTTCTTGTAAACATATTTCTTACAAAATTTATGCAGAAATTTACAAATCTGGAGTACAAACTACACACAAAATTTCATCTGTCTAACTCAAATATTTTTCATTCAAATATCGATGGGCAGATACAATTCCAAACATATGGTTTTCGGAATTAGAGAAATTAAAGTGAAAATTCATCACGAACCTTTGTTGAAAAAAAAAAAATGAAAATGTGCCGAAATCCTTGGGCGAAAATGCGCCAAAGGATTTGATTAATTGAAGAATTTGTCGAAAATTCGTCATAATTTTTTGACGATTTCAATATTTTATCTTTCATATATTCTGTATAGGAAATAGTTTTTTAAAATGAGTATATATTGTATTTGTTTTCTTTATTTTATCATCCGTAACTGAGGAGGATACAAAAGCAAACAGCCCCCCTACCCAATTAGCCAACGATGCTTTTTCAGCCGAAATATTTGTAAACTTTCCCTCCTTCGCAGTCGCCGAAATGGGATTGCTTTCCTTCAGATTGCAGAACACATGTCATTTCGGAATGCAACTTTTATCTCTTCCCGTTGCATATTCCCCTCATCATGACAGCAGATACTCGCTTTATTGGTCGTTGAGACGGCCGCCTAACGACCGGCGACCAATGGAACGATGTCGCTATGAATAACGCACTCAGGTAAAAAGTCACGTAACTGTGGGGCTCGTTACAGTGACAGAAAATCGCCTCTCGCGCTGCTTCGGGGATTATCTCTTGCATTTGCAGCCACCGATTTCGTTCGCGGATGGGAAACATCCACTCTCAGACTAGAGACGGTTTGATGCATCCTGCGGTTTTAATTAAGGGGAAAAAAACCCAACAGTAGTTATCTCACTGAAATTTTCAGGTATATTCTCTAATAAATGTACTTGTATCTTGTTAATTGCATGTTGTTGGTGAATAACAGTTATGAAGCAGCCCATTAGCTTATGATCTGTGGAGGTTAATCTGTTACTCAGCTGTGGCAAACTCACAAATTCAGGAAAACCGAATATATATTCTGAATGACTTTTTTCAAGGAATGAAAACATTTAACATTGAACAGCGATTATAGTAACAAAATCGCACAAAATATTTCATACATTTGTCATTGCTTTTTTTTGGAGTTATCTTATTGACATTCTTGTGAAAGTGCTGATTAATCTTTTTATTGTCTATTAATCAGTCTGTACTTTAAGATATGGTTAAAAACTTTATAAGGATATATGCTTTAGATGCTAAATATATGAGCAAAATATCATTTCCTGAATTATTTTTCTTTAATTATAGCTTTTTAAAATATAACCTATAGACCGATGGACAGTGAAACTCTTGAGGTATTTCATTCCAAATTCGATATACATCTACATTTATGATGTCGAATCTATGTGACAATTTTATCGATCTACTTCCTTCCGTTCCTTATACGTTTGTAATTATAACTTTTTCTTACATTTGGGCAGCCAAGGAAACTCACAACCTCTTAATGGATTGGCTTCAAAAATTTGGTAGAAATTGGCAAATGTGGTTGAAACAGTGTATCAAATTTCATCTTTCAATCTCAAAACGTTTTTGAATATTGTGTTCATTGACAAACGTATAGATATGATTGCAACCAGCGAACTATAATTAACGAACAATACTTACGAAATATGCCTATCTTGGATGTGAAGCTTACAGTTTTTCGAATTTATAGCGAGAAAATAATTTTTAATGATTATTTTGCCTCCTGAATAAAACTAAAATTTGACTTAGAACTACATTATAGTTAATGAAAACCACGAGCCGAATTTCATTGATTTAAGCCATTCCACTTGAGAGTTATAGAGTTACATGCATGGGATAGTGCAGAGAGACGGGTAGCCAAATTTTAATAGACTGAATTTTTGGTGAGAATCTAATTTTTAGACGTTAATTTGTATGCCAAATTCTATCTACCTAGTTGGAATTTATTTGTAATTGGACCGCCAAATATCCAGACATTCTGTTTGTGATTTATTCAAATATGACAGAAATCTATAAATTCGGTCCTAAGTCCGCATGCCAAACACCATCCGACTAACTCAAACAGAATTTAAGTTTTACCACAATCAAAGTTCAAAACAACCAGACCTAATACCAAAAAATAAAAAATAATAATAATAAGTAAATAAACAAAAAATATGTGTTTTTGGAATTCAAGAAGTTTTGGAATATGAAGATTCGTCAAAATCTTGAGCCCAAAATTTCTTATGATATTTTATTGAAGAGAAATAAATCAGTGGATGCGGTCTCCTCAAAATTGTCTCGAATACACCCTAATGCCTTGTTTCAAAAAAAATTAATCCTAATTAGGACATTGCTAATGAGAGGCAAAAACTTTATTTAATAGTTACAGCATGCGCATGTACGAATCGCAATTACTAAAACAATGAAAATTATTGCAAACTATGCTTAGTATGTTTTAAAAAAAATGTTAATAAATAGAATAAATTGTTGGATAATAAATTGATTTCGTTGGAAAGTCACTTTTCTTATTTTAATATTAAGGTGATCTGAAAATAACATCTGTTCGTTTATACGCTCAGAAGTTGTGGAAGAGCAATGATAAAATTTCTATTCATTTTTAATTAAAAATGAATATTTTGAAGAAGCCGTTCCTTTATAAGTGTCTGCCACCTAAGAAGTTATTGTTTATCCAATTTTTAGGTCTAAGTATTATGACCATATTGAGCATCTTGCACACCTTTTAATCAAGCATGTCGGATACAAAAATTACGCATTACACACTCGTCAATACAATTTCAATTGCGAACATATGGGTTGAATGCATTTTTCTGGGTTTAAATTGATATTTACTCTCTCATGTACGGAGCACGCGAAGGGGAAGTCATCCACGCAGTTAGTTTGATTCCTTGGTGAAAAAATTGAGATCTGTAGGTTATTTTGATGAAACTTTGAGGCAACACTTCTGTCATTCATCTGAATCGTTTGACGTATCGACTTCTGTGCTACATTTTATTATAACTGGCGATAAGCTGTAAATATGTCTCAACAGCCGCATATGGTGTCCAAATGAGTAGGTCTTGCAGTGATTTTTTTTGTAAGTGAAGGATTGCAATTGAGCGAAAACTAATTTCCTGTTGCATGAATTGTGGGATAAAAATGCAATGTTACGTCCAATTATAGCTAAGTACTTATTTGAGAACAGATACACTGATACTGACGATGCCAAGCGCGTATATTATGAGATCACGTGAATGGTGTTGGCCAAAATTTATTTGCAAAGGCTTTTCAAAACTTGTGATTAAAACTCTGTGATCTTGGTTTGACAATATTTCAGATGACCTTCACGTATTATCACAAACAATTATAGTAGTATGTGTATTGGGAGAGGATGGGATGTTGACCACATGTTGTGGCGTCTGTATGATGTAATGATCTCAGCGAAGAAAATTAGGTCATTACATTGGACATAATCAACGTGTCATTAAAATAAATCAAAAAATTTTTAAACGACATTTATATTAAATAGCATTATCACTTCAGTGAAATGATGTATGAGCTGAAACAAGAATAAACCCTTTTAGACATTGGCAAAATAATCGTACAATTTCATGCTATTTTCCTAATTTTTTCTCTTTCAGCGGACGTGTGATCTTACTAATAAAACAATACTGGCTTTATGTGAGCACTTCATTAATGTCAACGTGGCATTATCGCTAGGTATTTTTCTTTAATCAAAACGCCATCATTACAAGCATAATACTATATTGTGAATTGTCTATGTTCTAGACAGAGAGTTATTCGAAGAAAAAAATTTCAGATACATATGAAATTACAGCATACCAGCTCAATCATGATTTAAAGAACTACTGTAACAACTCCTCTACTTACAGCTGCATATGACATGGCATTATTGAGATTTGAAATCACTACCGAAGATTTATGCTGAGATCTTTCGGCTGTTTACAAAACTAATTTTTGATCGTTTCAGTGACTAGGATCTGTATAAATAAAAATGAATATTTGTCTATATGTCTCTTATGCCTTCCTAAACCGTTCATCCGTTTGTAATGAAACTTAGTCAATTTATTGCTTACATGTACGGGATGGTTATATACATAATACAATTAGTAAAAAAATGAAAATTCGGATCTCAATCGCACCTATTTACCAAGGATTAATCTCCAAATCACTCGTCGAGGAGACAATAGATTCTTTAGAAACGCTGAATCCAAGTTATATGTTAATATGTTGTAGCTATAGTACGCAAATGGCATGCTAATCATTCTCAGAGGTAACTTTATTATAGATTATGCAAGAAAGTTTTGGGGAGACCAACCCTGGGACTTTTAAATTTTAATTAAATTTTAGAGTTTTTCGCAGTAACAAGTATTGTACTACAAATATTGTAGTACAAATAATTTCGCACCATCTTAATTTTTAAAAAATTATCTTTTCAACTGTATTAAAGATTTTATGGTGTAAATATATTTTTTATGTTTAATCCATTTTAAAAGAAAAATATTTTAATCACATTTTCTGATATTAAACTTGATAATACTGAAAGAATATGAAACGAATCACTGGATGTAATAAATAGTTTATTTCATTACCATTCTGAAAGTACACCAGGCTTTGCAATTCCAAAAGAATACACACATCCAATATATAAAAATTAATATTTGTTTGTTGACTAGAATAATAAAAATAGAATAAATAATATTTATGCTTCTCCTTTACATATCCTTCATTTCAATGAATGTATACAAGAATAAATGAAATCCGGCTCATTTGAGAGGATAATACAAGTTGTTTTTTTTCCTTCACTGAAGTCATTCTAGATTTAAAAAAGACAAGACAGTCAAATACAAAAGCTTATGTTTCAAATAATGTAACCTAGGTGATATAAAAGTTATTAAATTTATTAATGGTGAAAATATTTATAAGCTATGTTGAAAGGTGAGTGAAAAGCTGTTGCGGAAACGTCTTAAAATGTTAAAGACACCAAGAAATTGAAATATACACAAGATTAAAAAAATTCATTTTTTTTTTTGCTTTAATGCATACGTTGATGACTTATTATATTTTCCGTAATATTATGTACCTCTCTCAAATAATTTTTCTTTTAATACATTCTTTTTTTTCGTTTTCTTTCGTCGATCAATTTTGGTTTATTAAAATGAAGCAAAAGTAGAGTTTATTAGCTTTTAATTAAAAAAGAATAATCGAGCTCGGTCTATTAATATATATATATATATATATATATATATATAGATAGATAGATAGATAGATAGATAGATAGATAGATAGATATAGATATAGATATATATACATATATATATGACAAATGTTTTATGAGCAAAATAAATTTTGCAGGCAGCAACAAAAAACAATAATAACCATACATAACCCAACAGCAGTGGTGTCTTTCAATTTTGCTGGCATATTGTCTGATAAAGGACCACCCATGTAATTGTCGACATCGAGTACAGTTGTAATTGCCTTACAAAAATTTATTTTCAGAGACCGCCACTTTAGACTCTTTTGCTTTGTAGTATTGTAAAGAAAACCTGTATTTGCATTTTAATTGCATAATTTTGGTGAACAATGGTTTCCAAATTCCGATCCGATCTTTAACAATTTTTTAGCTCTTCATCGGTGACATGGGATTTATTTACAAGCAAAATAGAATCGAATATACTTTAACAGCCTTTTTGTTCGGTAACATTTGTCATAGAAGTTCACTTGTAATTACTAATTCCCACATCAAATTTTCTTTAAGTCCTTGTATTTTTTAGCTGTCGCATTTACATGCCTGCAAAAGTATTGACTAACAAGATCACACTTTAAAAGATTTTATTCAAAATCTGATATAATTCTTCTACACTTCAGACGTTAAATATATGTTTCGAGTTTTATTTATACAACTCTTTTGTGTTTTCAGGTTATCGTGTTTTGTAGTTATTGTACTCGACTAATTAGACACATTTGCTTCAAATGGAATTCGTTCAAAATGTGATTGAAATCTACAAATTTTATGTAAATTCCATGTATCAAATCTCATTCGCCTCTTTCAGAGAGCTTTTGAGTTTTACCAAATTTACTGACATATAATCATAATTCCAATTTTCTTTTTTCCCAATTCAGAAGTCTGAAACTAAGATATTTGTCGAAATCACAAGTTACATTTAAGTAAAACTTTTCGTTTTACAATGTAGTACATTTTTTTTCTCACTTGGTCGGTTAAAATATAGAATTAAAATTGAAAAAAATCTGTGAATTTTTTTCTATCCAGAATTTCCATCATTTTGTAACTGTCGTTTTCATTTGCATTCGAACAGAGAAACAGTTTCCTTAAAATTTTCCAGCATTCTATAAATTTAATGCACAGTTATATAACAAATTTTATCGATTTATCTCAAAGCGTTTTGTATTATCTTTGTCACAGCCAAATATTTTTTTAAAACCAATTTAGTGAGTTTTAAACAGTGGAGGTTTTTCAATAACTCGAGTTTGGTTTTCTTTGATAACTTCTATACTTTATCTATAGCTCGAGCATGATAAAGTGAAAATTCGTTGTTTTATACGCATGGCTATTGTTATTTCTTATAATAATGAGACACATAATATATCCACAGAAATTTATATCGAATTTGTCTTTTTTATAATTGTACTTTATGAAACCTCAGACGAATCCCTGAAAATGCAAGTATCGATAATTTTTCTTTTATCATACCATCATCTCTATCTGATTCTCTGCTATTAATGAAAGACAGAGCTTGTTCATTAACGCTTTACAAGACATGCATGGGAATGTTTATTTCAATGTGATTTTAAAAAAAAATGATTTTAATTTGATCATTAAAAATTAAAATTAAATGCTAAGATTTCCAAACATAGGAAGCTTTCAAGTTGCCCCAAAGCATTGTGACACAAAAGATAAAAATCCTGAAATACTGTCTTTTGAATAACAGCATTTTAAAGTTGTGTCATCTCTTTTATATAATATATTTTAAATATATTTTTTTCCTTCATTTCAAACAATACCGTATACTATTGAACTGAAATTCAAATTGTTTCTTCAAACATTTAACCTGGAATAATTTTCCATTTTTGAAAGGTAAAGTAGAATAGTTTTGTTTAGTATTTGTGTAGTTTACAAACCAAATAAAAAATAAATTTGCCATAATTTTAAAGGGAGAATTTAGACAATTGATTTTTTAACTATGGCACTCCATAAAGAAAGTTCATTTACACAATGAGCAGTGTATGGGCAACACTATTGAAACATTTAATTTTTGCCAGTTTCACGGAACCACAGACATGGAATAGTGTCTAAGTAATTTTAATGAAATTAATTACAACTAATATCATCGGCGAAATAACTGGCCGTCCAAGGCAGCTGTTTTTATGATTCTTTAAATATAGCACAAAATCTATCGCTTGGATGAATTTTCTATTGCATGGTTTCTTATTTGGCTGTTTGTGAATAGATTTACTTAATCTCCAATCTCCATCTGTATATTAATATTAAAGATGAATGTCTATTTCTGACTGTGTGCTTATGTTGGCGCTCATTAGTACACTGAGTACTAGATATTTTACATTTTACACTGATGCACTTTGGAAGGAAGACATGAGCATTTGGAAGCTGACTTTTTTGAAATTTTGAATATAATTTCAATTAATAAAAAAATTGAATAAATTTTTTAGGAATTAAATGAATTTATTTCAGTAAAAAATGAATTTTATTCCATCTTAAACATTAAAAAAAAAGGATCTTTTTCGTGATTTTTTTAAAAAAATAATCTTGCCATTTAATTTTAAATTTTAGCAATTTATTTAAAAATATTTTTGGCATAATTTTCTACAGTAGATTTGTTTGATACACTGAAACCCCTTCGACTCTTTTATAAAATATTTAATTACTTTATTTTCTCCTATTTTCAAAAGCTGAAGAAGAGACGATTGTGTTTAATATCTTTGATTACATTAGAAATAAAAAAAGAAGTTACTGTACTTCGAAAGTTAGAAGATGGATAAATTGAATAGTCATGTTTTTAATAGTAATATGATGTTACGAGACTTGATTCCATTACGATGCTTTATGAGCACAAAATGAAAAGTGTTAAAACTATTAAAATAATAGGATCTTATTAGTAAGAATGTAATTCTTAGAAACCATTTGTTGATTCAATTATGAACATGAAGTTGTGCCGGCGACCTGGCTTAGGGGTAGCGTGTTTTTCTAGTGTTCTGGCATGGTTGTTATTCTGTGCTCTATCTGTGAGTAGTGCCACCCAGTAAAAAGAGGTTGGGTGAAACGTGCTTACTTTTGGCCCTAGTTGGCGCTACTGAAAAACAAGGGACGCTAATTTAGACTTAAAATCGCTGTTAGCGATCATCGGGCTTGTCAATGACAATTCGAAACAACAATAATATGAAGTTGTTCATAAGAGATTATGCTGAAAAATAAATGCAGCCAGTATCGCTAGCTTTGATAGCCACAAAAGTAGATCTATAATGAAACCACCTAGGGACGATTTCCCATAACTTCTCGCATGCTTTCTAATAAAGCTGTTATCTCAGAAAGCAACTTCCGTGGAATTAGCGTACAACTTCTACGAATTATTACACTTTGCCACGAATTTAGCATTTTTTATTGAGTCCATCGTGTCATACTTGGCACCAGTTTTGGAGATTAATCCTTGGCATGAGGTTAACATTATCCGATAACTAATTTATGTTTTAGGCGTGTTTTTCTCAACCGATTGGAATAAAACTTTGACATGAAACTACATTTGTAGTCGCAAAATCCCTTATCAAAGTGGATATTTTTGAATTATCGTGTTTCAATTTTTCTGAAAGGGCAGATCAATAGATGGCCAATCCCTTGTTGGATTTGGCTCAAAATTTGATAAATATCTACGTTATAAATATATAACGTATTCAGAATTTTATACATCTATCTCTCTTCTTTTTGTAATTATTGTGTTGACTATATTTTTAGAGCCTGACAAAATGATTTCGACTAAGCGGACGGACATTTGATGGAAATCTACAAATTTGGTTTGAAGACCGTACTCCAGATTTCATCCCTGTAACTCAAAACATTTTTGAGCTATCTTCATTATAGATAGATAGAAATTTTCGAAAAAAAGTTTTCGAACTTAGGGTGATCTAAAATATAGATGTTCACTAAAATCTTGAATATGTTGATCACAATACATTTTTTTTGCGTACTTCGTAAACTAGAGAATAAAAATATTCAATGCGCTTAATTAAATTCCTAACTGTGTATGTAATATACACACTCCGTATTCAGCCATAAAATATTTTAAACTTGGTCATCTACCTGAATTTAATCATCTACCTCTATTATTACTATATTTAACGAGAAAGGAATAAGTAGCATTCAAAATATGCAAGAATGCACTTTTTTCTCTTGTGATAAGCTTCTGTTTTTAAATATTTTTTTTTTTTCAATATTACGTACACTAGTACCGCCTGAAATTTCCAAATTTTATTTTTATTTTTAAAGGAATTTACTTTAGTAATATTAGATTTTTATTAAAACTATTATTATGCCTGCTTTTATTTACTCGTCATTTTACATCAAGTCTTTGAAAAACGAATTGAAGCTTTTTTACTAAGAAAGTAATTATACTACAAATAACTGCACTCAACGGTTTAGTCAGAAACTAATTTTTGGGAGAACATACATTTATTACCATTGACACAAAGGAAGTTATTTCTTTTGTTTGAAATTAAAGCTTCAAAAAATAGAAAACATGCTGTTAAAATCTCATTTCCCCTATTTGAAAGCATTCAAAGAAGATTTTTTGTTACAAAAATCACAAAAATAAAGAACATTTAAGAAAAATATTAAAGATATTCTGAGAAGGAAAATTCCTTCTTAGCAGAATCATAGAAAATCGATAGAAAAATTGAAAGACAGTTAATGACAGAAGAAAAAAAAACCCATCTAAATTTTAAAAGAAATAATTAAAAAATGTCAACATAATAAATTAATATGAATATATGATTAATATAATCAATCCATAAAATGAAGTCATCTGAAAGCATATATATGCTTGAAAAAGAAAAAACTCGAGAAATATGTAGCTGATATTGGTGATATTTCTACCATTTTGTAGAGCATTTATTGGGGAAGTTTTAAGTATATTGAAGTCATATCAAAATAAAAAAGGAGTTTTATAATTGCGCTTTTAATTATTTTCCAACTTTAATTCGCGCAAGCGTAAAACAGCAGTATCTGGGCCATGCACTTATCCACGCATTTGCGAAAATTTCAAACTACTCATGCACAAATAGCAAGAGCTGTGGTATGCCTATGCGATACATTTTTTTTTGTTTACGTCTGATTTTAAACAATGATCAAAACAACTCATTATCCTCCCTTCCCCAAGAGAAATCCAACCATGGCCGGAGCACATTAAATGTCAAATGTTTCTTTATTGCATAATAAGGAAAATGAAGAGTGAAGAAACGTTCGGTTAGCGAATATCAGAGAAAGAATGCCCACACTTAGGGGAGGAGAGTCTTCTGCTCAACGAAGTAATCGTCTCTCTTTCAATTGCGCAGCAAATGAATTACAGAAACAGAATGGATCTCCAGAGGAGAGAGGTGATTGCTAGCCAATATAGTTTACGAAGAAATATTATGAAGGAAGATGAATTTTATTTTCTCATCAGATTATACAGAGTTGATTTCATATTTATTTTAATAAATTTTTAATGAATTGTTTTGTCAGTGAGCATAGAGTATTTTTTTAAAAATCTTTTTAACAGTCTAAAGTTTCTGAATGTGTGCTAAAAATAATTGTTTTGTAGTTATTTTTGAGGATTTCTAAAAAGGCTTTTATGTTTGGTAATTATTGTGTGATATGTCCATATCATATCGATAGAAGGCTTAACTAAATGTTTCCTCCTGGATGTTATGCCTCAGGCAATTCTGCGCAGGTACTGCAAGTGAATAATATACTGATTAATTCCATACGAACAAGATTTTTCAAAATTATATTTATTCTTCGTTTGGTTTATGCATAATATTTCAATTTTTTCCTTTATATATATCAGGTAAGTTATTTCTTAAGTAACTTTCACAATTTTTCATAGTTGAAAGCGATCATTTTGCTTTACGTGTTGTAAGAGGTAAAGCGAATTAAAATTTACAAAAGCTAAAGAATATTCACGAATATATTTACTTTGAAAAGTTATTTCTGATGCTTTATTGACAGTTTATTTTGCACTTGTAATTTCTTTTTTCGTAAATCGTATACTAAAAACAATAAATAATATTACAATCAGATAAATATGAAGAATATATTTCTGTCTGTTTTTTTGAATTTAATTTCTTCTGCACATATGAAATCATTTTTCTGTATGATTAAAAAATTTAACGAGCTCATGATTTTTTTTGTGATTTATGAATCTTTCTTTAAGATATAAAATTATAGCATACAGAAAAAAATGTTATCTTAAAATAAAATTCAAGCGATTCTATTGCGATATTAGAATGATGAAATTGTGTTTGCTAGTTGCAGAAGAAAAAAAATTCTGTCTCACTTTCTCTCTCTCTAAGAAAAGCGTCTCTGAATGATTAAAAATTCTTTTGTAATATTGTTGACCTATGCTGATATGAAGACACCATGCTTTTTAAATTCTAAATCAGGTCAAAGATAGGGAAAATATTTCTTTTATTGGAAATAAAATAACTACAAAATTTGAATTTTTTAAATAAATTGAAAATAATTTAGGCATTAGCAGATGAATTCCTATCATGCCAATTTATATTTAATTCAAGATCATGAATAAATTTCTACTCTTTTCAATGAATCAATTTCGACTCTTTTCAACAAGAAGGGTTTATCTAATATACTGTGAGGTAAAATATTATTTTTTAAGAAATATTCATGAACGAATAACATTTTTCAACGATTAAAATCCAGTCATAAATATCTTTAATTTGGCATGAATTTGAAAAAGTCTAATTTAGGGAACGACAAGCACGGTATGCGTAAAATATTTAGATAAATTTATCTGTAATTTTGACTAGAACATTGTGGAATTCTCTGCTTAAGGCAGAAGTAGTTTTATATCCATATACATTTTAAATCGTAAACTAATGATTCTTAAGTTTTCAAAACTATGTTTACTGCTTTTTCATACATTGAAATTATTGGCACTAAGTGTAAAAATTAATTTCAACTGATAAAGAATAACAGTTAATACTGTTTAAAAATTTTATTAATATTTTAATTTTAATTTTTAAAATTATTTAATTATTACACTTATTAATAGTAATAACATTGGCAGAAGAGTGTGTATTAATTTGGAGTTTAAACTAATGACAGAAACTCCGATCTTTGCTTTTATAAGTTCCGTTAACTTAGCCGTGATCATGATGACTTCTTGTGGGAAATCCATTTCTGCAAGTCCATTTCTAAAGATAAGTAATGTTTTTGTAAAAGAACCAAGTTTATTTCACTTCTATTTTATTTTACGAGTTGGACACTGGCAGTATTAATGATATACATCTATTACGGCTTATTTGCGCCCTTACATAATGCTATTTAAAATGTGAGTAGCAAACAAAGACTGTCAGCTGTGTTTACGAAGATTTCCTGCAGATTAATGCCAGAAATAAAAAGGACGCGTGACAAATGGTCCGAGTGGTCGACTTTTTGACTTGCCCGTATACTCTTTGGTAAACATAAAATATTTTTTCTAATTCCCCTCTCTAATTTTGGAATAAGTGATTTACAAGTATTTTGATATAAAATTATACTAAAAACTTTTCAGTTTAAATTGATATTCAAATGTGATTGTTAGTACCCAACATTTCAAAGAACAGCAGTTGTTTGTTCGTCGATTAGTTTATGATGGGTATAATTCCATACATCAAAATATTCAAACTGTGGTGCCAAATGCCAATTTCCCCCCTCTCTTGGCACACCAATGTATGCATTTACGTCAGTTTATTTTAAATGAGGCGGTTGGAATTTTAGAGTTTTATGCCTTTTGAGCTGAGCAGTATGTTGAATTAAATTAAGTAAGATATGGCTTCAAACTTTATAATGAGGGAATTCAAACCCAATTTTAGTGAAAATATTACTCTGGCATAACATTTATATTCATCCCACAAAGAAATAACATCTACCTTAACCTTCGTTAAAAAAATTTCTTCCTCCTCTAATTTTTTGTATTATAAATATAACAATATTTTGAAAATTTGCAAAAAAAAAAAAAAGAAAAAAAAAAGTTATTTGCTGAAAATTTTTCTAATACGCATTTTATGATCTTAGTATTTAAAAGTGAACATATTTATAATATGATAAAATGCTCTTAAATTTTAAAAAACATATATGCAAAGAAGATTATGGAAGTAAAATATGTCAAAAAGGTGTATTAAAGAATTTACTAATTTAAATGCCTTTATTCCAAAAAATACGAATTTCTGATTTTCCTTTTATTTCTATTGACTTTTAATCCTGGATAAATAACTAAAGTAAAAATATAAACTTGGTATTCATATAAAGTGACCAATTACAAATTAAATGTTTGCTTCTAAATTGAAACTTCTTGTTGAATTTATGATGATTTAGTTTAAACTGAAGATAATACGATCTAAGTAATTTTTAAAGAAGTTTTACAGAAAAAGGAATTGAAAGAAATAATTATTAACGTTTTTTTTTCTTTTTTTCTTTTTCTTTCTTTACCTTTTTTTTATTTTTCTAACTTGATGGTAAAGCATGGGTTTTTAGAGAATGGAGTCTTTTATGTTTTCGTCCTTTAAAAGGGAATGGACGCCCAATTATTTTATGCAATTCATAGATTGACTAAAGATATAGTATGAGTCAATATAAATAATTCATTTGTGTGCGTGTGTGCGTGCGTTTAGTAATTTTTTTATTTTAAATTTTGGAATTCAATAATCCATTATTTTGATCTTAACTATACAATGAAATATTTCTTACAATTATACGAGTAAATACTTTCCTTTGATGTATATTTATTTTAATCCTTTATTTCAAGTAAATTTTAGTATTCAAGTATTAAATCACTTTATAATTAAAATTTGGAAATGAGTATTAAGAATAATTTAAAACCATACCAAATTAGCATTTTTAACAAAGGAATTCGGTAAAATATTTCTCCATTACTACCTATTTGATAACAAATCTTATAACAATCCAATGAAATATATTATTACCTTAATTTGCCTGAAATGAGAGAAATTGACCAATGAACACACAGTCATACAATTAAATAATGTACATCTCCTCCCATCCCTGCCAGGAATAATGAAACCCATAGTCATGTTTTTCATTAACAAGCTTTCTCTTATTACGAATGACAAAAAATTACCACACTTACATTTTTCATTAATACACTTAATCATATCAACAATGACAAAATATTAATACGCTTACATTTTTCATTAATACTCATATCATGAATGACAATTTATTTTTGCTATTATATGAGTGGAAAATGAATAAAATGAATTGAAACCAACAGTTTAAAATATTATTTTATTTAATTTGAAGCAACAGAAAACGTAATTACCATTTTTCAGGTACAATATTTAATTTTTTGAAAGTTTGAAAAAAAGGAGCATGGTGTATTTTTTACATTCTTTTCCAGCCAAAACTATGCAGCCGTAAAATAATGTGGAAAATATCTTTTTATTGTAATGGTAATGACTTAAATGGTTTGATTAACTAATATTAAAAGCAAAATAGCTACTATAAATGATATATTATAATAAGAATATTAATAAAACATAAATTTAAAGTTCATTAAAGTATATTTGTTTACAATTGTATGATATTGTTATTAATTAAAATCCACAATAAAGACAACAAACTTTAATTTGTTTTACTGCTTGCAACTGAATATGTACAGCCTTTTAGTTTTTGATGGTAAAATTAAAAGATTATGTATATTCCACTCCAAAAAAGGAGCACAGTTGGGAAAATGTTAAAGTTTCTATCTTGGAAACTACCATCACTGTATATATAAAATGCTTTTATGCAATATTTGATTTCATTTATATTTAATAGATGGCAGCACAGGCTACTAGTTTAAAAAAAATGGGAATTAAAGTTCCCATTATTATAAAAGCTATACACATCCTTCAAATATGATAAATAAATTCTGATTGTGTATGTTAGAGATTGTGTAAAATAGTTTTAAAACAAGGCAATTTCACGTACTCTTCTAACAAATGTTAGATTAATTAAAGTGACGAGATTTTCGAGTTTCTTCATTGATTGTTTCTTTCAATATATAATTTATGACGTAGTTACTGCAAGTTATAATTAAAAAACTTATTTATTATTGTTATATTAAATTAAAAATGCATTTTTTGACAAATGCCTGTTTTTAAAAATTATCATCAAGTTCTAGTTTACATTTGCATAGCTTAAAATACCATTTCCATAATGTAGGAACAAATCAGAAAGTATTGATAGTCTTAGAGAGTGTTTTTTTCTGCTGTTATTTAATGTTACTCAATTTGTCACAGGCTTTTTAGATAATAACAATAAAAAAATCATAATTTGAAAAGATTAAGACACCGAGATTAAGCTATATTTTTATAATTTTTGAATCAAATTTTGCAAAAAGAAAAAAAAAATTACTATGTCCTTAATTTTAAAAAATTGTTTCCCTTTTTTTTCTATCAAATGCTATTCTTCAACATAAAAAGAAATGCTCACATTGAGCCAATTTTTAAAAATATACATTTTGATAAAAAAGTTTTGAAATATGTGAATTTTTTTATGTTAAAAATCTTTATAAGGTGATTTGGAAGGTAAAAAATTTAATTTTCTTTCATTTCTCTCACTCTCTTACTATAACAAGATAAAAATCTGTGAAAAAATTATTAAAATCTGATTTTAGTTTTGCCCTAGAAACAAAGATGGCGCCATTGTAAAGTTTCCTTCTGACACGATGTTTAATTTTTAAGTAAAATCTTACTTCGAAGTAATGGAGAAGCTTTAAAGAGAAATACCTATTACATTCGATTAAAAAATATATATATATATTACTACTCATTCATTTTCATCAAAGGAATGTTGACGAAATAAAGAAGAAATCTGCAATCACAAATTTCAAATTACGGTGTAAGAACATTATTATTTTAAAGTCATTATTTGTCTTAATTAATTCAAGTCATTAACCAGTTTCAACAGGTTTGAAGCAATCACGACACTTCTCTATAACCTTCCCTCTCTCTCTACTTATAATGATAATTTTCAACTGTGGTAGCATTGTTTTATGAAAACAATATTTATGTGAATACAAATTGCTATTTTCTTATTTCTGAGGTCAAATAAATTATTTCATAATGGATTAATATAAGAACATGAGTCAAATCCTTCAATGTTTCCCAATTAAGATTGAGTGAAGTGATATTTTCCCACTGAGGGAAAGAGAAAATATTTTTTATCAAAATAATTATTTAACGCGAACAAAATTTTTTGAACATATAAAAATTAATTTCATCCGAAAACAACAATGATGTCATAGCTCTACGTCAACCTTTTAAAAACGATCTGCTGACAATGTTGAGAATTGCAGAAAACAAACTTGTTTCTCTTTCTCCTATAGCTTTTTTAAAAAATAAAACAGTATCAGACATTTTAATCGAACGACTCTCTCCTTTCTTTATTTTGAATCTGATTTTTTTTTACATGTTGCCACTTACAAAAAGTGAAAGTAGTACAATACGCGACAGGATAAAATATTTCAGGCTTGCTTTTACCAGTTAAGTATTTATTTAACAATCCTCCCACCTTTTGATTAATGACACATAAATTAATCAAAACATTAACAAAACAATTAAAACTATGTTAACAATTAAAGTTATTATTAAATGTTTAAAATCCAGTTCTTAGTATTTAAATTTTGAAGTTACTTAGAGTTCAAGTAATGAGTCTGGATGGGAGTTTAACTTGTCTTCCAGATCTAGTCACAATAGTTTTGAACCTCTGGGACAACTCTGAAACAGAATTATTCATCGGTGATTCAGAAACCATATTTTCATTTTCAAGTGTTTCAGATTCATTTTTCTCATCTGACTCCATAGATGAAGGTATTTCGAGGGGAAATATTTTCTTTACTGGTCGAACTACTTCACCGGAAACGGTTTTGACACGAACAACACGAATGTTGCCGTCTTTGCCTGGATATATCTCTGTTACTTTGGCTAGAGGCCATAGCACTTTGCGTTTGTTGTCGCACTCGACGAGAACTATATCCCCAACTTTAATCCGTTTGGAAATTAAGATTGTTGATGGACGTTGAACCAATAAACTGAGATATTCCAGTCTAAACCTTTTTCTTAGAAGTTCACGCACACTTTGAAGATGTCTAAGCCTCTTATTGAAATCAACTCGATCTAGGTGATCTAAGTCAGGCACACCAAACTCTGGAATTTCACCTAAAAACAAGGATGGTGTCAAAGGAATGGGATCGTCAGAATTCTCTGTCACATATGTGAGTGGTCTGGAATTCACAGTTGATTCACAGTCGCACAACACACTCATTAACTCTTCGTAATTTAAAGATGCCCGGCCCAAGATGCGACGTAAAAGTTTCTTAATCATTTGCACAAGTCGTTCCCAAAAACCGCCCCACCATGGTGTTGCTGGTGGACTAAACTTCCAATCTATCTTAAGTATGGCAGCGTCTCTTCCAATGATGTTCCAATCAATTGATTCGAAGAGATTGTTGGATCCGACAAAATTACTACCATTGTCGCTGTAAATTATTGATGGCCGCCCTCTACGCGCAATAAATCTTCGAAATCCAAGTAAAAATCCCTGTGTAGAAAGGGTCAAAATCAGTTCCAAATGAACTGCTCTGAAAACAGCACAGGTGAAAAGTATGATCCAAGCTTTACTCTTGTTCTTCAAAATTAGTGGGCTGGCCAAATCAACACCCACAATTTCAAAAATCTTAGCATCTCTAACTCTATTTTCGGGTAAAGCAGCTGGTACTGTCTGCAGTGCTTTACCTTCATGCCTTCTACATCTAATACACTGAGATAAAGCTCCTCGGATAGTCGATCTGCTTTTGATAATCCAAAAGTTTTCTCGAAGTTTGGAAATTAATACGTGTATCCCGGCATGAGACAAAGAAAAATGTTTATGAAGTATTAGTTTCTCTACAACTGCATGCTTCTTCGGAAGTAGCATGGGAAAAATAAAATTGTGGTTGTCTTTTCTTTCATTTAATTTGGTTTTAACACGTAAAATGCCTTCCTCGTCTTTAAACACACTAAGTGACTTTAGCTTCTTTATATCTTCTGAAGAAAATGCATCACGTTGAATAATCTTTACGATAGATTTCTCTGCCAGTTTTAACTCATTTACCTTTAACTCGCCGTCTTCTCTTTCTTCTTTGGTCTTCAGGCAATTCCCTATAAATCTGTATATCCAACCCATCATTCTTAGTATTTTCGGGTACTTTGAAAAGTAGTTAAAGACTCGCGAGGGAAAATCATCAACATGACTTAATGACGTCAGAACTTCTCTACGTTTTTCTTTGTCAACTTCTACTTTGTCATCGATTGGCACAGAGTGAGGCCATTCATCTTCCGACATTGTCAGCCAATGAGGCCCCTCCCACCATCTGGATTCAATAAGTTTCTTCACTGAGCATCCTCTTGATGGCATGTCGGCTGGATTTTCTGTACCAGGTATATGGTGCCAATTTCTAAAGTCTGTCAGATTCCTAATTTCAGAAACTCTGTTGTTCACAAAAGTTCCCCAGGCTTGCATATTTTTTATCCAGAAGAGCGCAGTTGAAGAATCGGTCCAATAATACTCCTTTGAAATTACGATCTTGAGGTTCTTCTTAATGGATGAAGTCAATCTCGCTCCAATAAGGCAAGCAAGCAATTCAAGTCTTGGTATAGTTGTTTTCTTCAACGGAGCTACTCTGGCCTTAGCTTGCAATAGTGTCACTTTGACTTCACCTAATTTTTGGCTTCTTAAAAAGACTACACTCGCATAAGATCCCAGTGAAGCATCGGAAAATGAATGGAGGCTAAAAGACTGCCCATCGGTCAGAGTAACTTGCCTAGGAATCTTTACTGATGCTAACAAGGGTAATTCCTTAACCCATTTCAAGAATTTTCTTTTTATTTCCTCAGATAGCTCTGCATCCCAGCTCAATTTAGTTTCCCAACTATTTTGCAAGTACACCTTTGGTCGAAGTGTGAAAGGACAGCTAAAACCAATTGGATCAAAGACTCTCTGTACAATGGATAGCATGTTTCGTCTTGTAATTATGATACCATCTAAATCGATATTAGGTATGTCACAAAACAGTGAATCTTCAAACTTATCCCACATAAGACCAAGAACCTTTAGTGGTTCACCTTTTGCCGATTTCGTATTGCTCCTCTCTGTCTGCTCCCAACCTCTCAAGTCAAAGTTACCACTTGCCATCAATTGAGTTGACTTTTCAATAAAATCTTCTGCTTCTTCATTCGAATCGACTGACGTGACACAGTTATCTACGTAGAATGAAGATTTCAATTTTGAAGCTATTGCTTTTAGAGAAACATCACTCTGATCCAAATGCGAATTTATCACGGCACCTAATAAAAACGGACTACATTTTAGTCCAAAAACTACTCTGCAGTGTCGAAATTCTTTTATTTCCTTTTGTTCAGAGTCTTTCCACCACAGGAATCTCAGAAAATCTCGATCACCTTTTCCAATAGATATTTGAAGGAAAGCCTTTTTGATATCTGAAATAATTCCTATTTTTCCTCGTCCAAAATCAAGAAGTAAGCTGGGTATTAATTCAATTAAATTTTCACCCTTTGCGAGACATTCGTTAAGGGAAAGAAATTCCTTCTGTTTACACGAAGCATCAAAAACTGGTCTTATGGATGTTGTAGAGTTCTCTTTGAATATCGGTCTGTGTGGAAGGTAATGACAGTGTACACTTTTTTCCTCTTCTGGTACTTCTTCTATTATTCCAGATTCAACCCATTCTTCGAACACTGCATTGTAAGCTTCTGTTTTATCTTTCAGCATGAGTTTCTTTGTCGTGGAAATTAATCTTTTTTCCGCTATTTCTCTGTTACTGGGTAATTTGTCTTTCTCGTTGATCCAAGGTAAAGAGACTTCATATCTATCATTTGTCTTTTTTAGGGTCTTGTTAAAATGATCCCATACTGCTTCTTGTAATTCGACATCACTTCTATTTTCTTTGGAATCTGTAATTCCCAATGTCTCTAGTTTCCACAAGTTTTCAATGTCGCTACTATGAACCAACATGGACGTTATTTCAGAGGCGATACACACATTATTTTCTGAGGTGTAATAATTTATTCTCCCCATAACTGTCCATCCGAGCAAAGATTCCACAGCAACCAATCCGTTTTGTAATTTGTGAACATTTCCCGTTAACAATGCACCTGCGACATCTGCTCCAATAAGAATTTCTATTTTTAGATCTTTTCTTCCAACATCGGAGACAGTGATACCTTTTTGCTTAATTTCTTCCATCCACTGTCCAGGTTGCAAACTTGTCACTGGTCCACAAATCTTCGATTGTTCCAAGAGGTTTAATCTTCTAGAATAATTGCCATATAGGCTACTAAGAGATACTTCATAACGTCTGTGAGTTTCTCTCTTTGTTGTGGCTCCTCCAAAAAGAGCATGGATCAACGTTTCTGTTCCATTTGAATGACACCCAATATCTTCAGCCGTTCCTTTTAATATATATGAACGCTGGGATCCAGTGTCAATAAGTGCCCTTACCGTTTTCTGACTTTTATTAGATTCAATTTTCACTAATAATGTTTGAAGATACACTTCATCAGGGCAACTAAAACTGGTACTTGCTAAAGATACCTTTTGCGCATCTTCTTCCATAATTCTATCATCTTTCTTTTTACATGTTTGCAAGTCTGAACACATTACAGCCCAGTGTCTTCTTAAGCATATCAAGCACCGTACAGTTGATCTACATTGCTTGGCCCTATGTCCAATTTTTAGGCAGATGAAACATCCATTCCTTTTCTTAACTTCATCATTCCTTTGAGTTAAGCTCATTTTTTGAGCCACAAAACAGTTTTGGCTTTCATGTGATTTATCACAAAAAATGCAAGAGCTCTTTTCTCCGAGGTTAAATATTTTCTTATGACCTGAGAATAGTTCATTCGCTGTAGGCACGGGATCTTCATTTTTAAATCTTCTTTCCCTTCTACTTTCATTTCGCGCATCAAAATCCAATTTGAACCCAGATTTTGCCAGAGAAATTCTCTGCTCTCCTTCAACTTCATTTCTCAAAAATAATAACAATTGTTTTAATTTTTCGGAATAAGTATTTTCTTCTGTGATTATTGATGCATAATTTCTTAGCCAAACTCTTAATAATTCCTCTGGAATACAAGACTCAACGAGCGGAAATAGCATGGCAGCGTATTTGTCGCTTTTCATTCCGATTGATTCTAACGAACGTAAATACGATTCTAACTTATCGTACAGCTCGGATACACTGCACTTTTTCCTCTGCTCAGTTACATTTTTAATGATTAGGCTTAATAGCTCTCGTATGTAGAATTCTACTAACAGTTCTTCCCGTCCGAATCTATTTTTCAAGCTTTCTATTACTTTCTGATAATTTTCCGCAGTCGCCGGGAAGCTATTCACAATATTACGTGCTCTAGTGCCAGGTATGGTGGCTTGGATCAAGTAGTGAAATTTATCTTCGTTCTGAATTTCTTTATCATCATGAATTCGTTGGAACTGACCCCAAAACGGCAACCAATCCTTAATATCTCCACCGAATTGTTTTAATACTATTTCAGGCAGCTTGAGTTTTCGTTTGTTTAAATTTGGAGACACACTGGCGACGGATTGCTCAGTTTGGCGGGAAAAGAATATTTCAACTTTTACTTTAATTAAATCCAATTTTTCTCTGTATTCTACGATGCTTTCCCACTCACTGTTAAACAGCTCTTCAGAAGAATATTCTGAATCTAAAATTTGAATATCATAAGAACGAAGTTCTTCTGACAAACGTTCTAAAGTTGACAATTTTGATCTTATAAATTCTTCATCCGGGTTTTCTTTTTCTACTTCAAGTTTAATTCCGTTACATATTCGCGTAAAAGATGCTCTAACAGGTTTCCGTCTCTGAATTAGTGCTTCCATTTCCATAAACTTAGACACAAATAACGAAAGCAAAATGTAATGTATCTTCTGATTTTTAACGGTCAAAATATCCGTTACTAAAAGATAAATAAATCGTCTGACCTGTATATCATTTGAATACTTTCATAAGATCACGTCCGGGTCACCAAATGTTGAGAATTGCAGAAAACAAACTTGTTTCTCTTTCTCCTATAGCTTTTTTAAAAAATAAAACAGTATCAGACATTTTAATCGAACGACTCTCTCCTTTCTTTATTTTGAATCTGATTTTTTTTACATGTTGCCACTTACAAAAAGTGAAAGTAGTACAATACGCGACAGGATAAAATATTTCAGGCTTGCTTTTACCAGTTAAGTATTTATTTAACAGACAAAGAAGCATACGTAATAATACAGCAAACTGGTAAAAGCAGGTCAATTTTTAAAAAAAAGGCATCTAGGCATCAAAAGAGCAATAATAATACACAATAATAATAATGCAATACTTACAAAAGCAAGTAAAAATTATATGCGATTAAAAGATGATTATGAAAATTTCCATTTATACTTTATTCATCGCTTTTTTTCGATTTCGAGCTTCGATTATTTGTCCCTTTAAATTATTCAAGACTTCCTAACGGAAACAGCATGGTCTCTTACGATAAAATATCTGTGCTAATGTCAAAAGATAATAAGAAAAAACAAAAACAAAAAACTACTATTGCAAATTTTAAGTTAACATGTGATAACATTATTTTTTTAAAGTTTTTATCTGTTTTAATTGATTAATTAACCAGATTAAACCAGTATGAAACAATCACGAGATTTCTCTCTCTTTCTTATTTTTTCTTGCTGGCAAACAATGTTTTGAGGCTCGACCGATTTTGAGATGAAAAAAACTCCATTGTTTTTTTAAATATCGACGCGTGTATAATCAGATAGCCCAGTAATTGTTCCAAACCTGTTAAAACTGTGACAAACTTTTGCATTATTTTCTAATAACCCTTTTTTAATTAGTTGAAAGCTCTGAACCAATAATCTTCATCGATTAAGCAAACACCGTTGTTTAAGCGATTTTAATTAAAAAAAACTTTGTGCGAGTTAGATCATAGTACTGTGATTTCTAAGGGAAAAATTATAACAGCAGGCTATAGATAATTCAAAAACTATACAGTGAAAGCCGACTCTAAAATAGAACTATAATAGAAAAAATTAAATAATTCAAAAGCTATACTGTGAAAGCCGATTCCAAAATGAAAGAAAAATAAAAGGATAAATTGGCATATTTTACCTCCGCAATTTGACAATTTTGCTTCAACAATTTGTTGCGTTCGCATTTTGAGGCTTCAAAATTTTTTGCCTTCGCATTGTGAGACTTCAACAATTTTTGTCTTCACATTTCGAGCTTCAGTTATTTATTCCAATTGTTCTAAACTTCGTAATGAAAACAGAGTCATGTTCTCGATAAAAACCTCCTAACGAAAACATGACCATGTTCTCACATGATAATATTGTTGCCCTTAGTACTGTGAGAAAAACTTGCACCGAGAGTTTTAAATATTAAAAAAATCAATTAATGAAAGCACTCAAAAGATTCCAATGAATTATGATAGATAATCTTCAATAAATTCGAATTCATTGTTTTGATGAATATCCACATTTCAGATCTTACTGAATTTGAAAAACATATTTGTGAAAAATACCTGTGACATTGTTTTGAGATAACTAAAAAATAATTTGAGTTGAACATAAAATTTGGTATACTGTTTTTACACCATATTTGCAGATTTCTATCAAATTTTGAGCAAAATGTTTTGAGAGGAAGTCAGTCTGCCAGGCTCTTCATTGTAAGTTAACACCATAATTAGAAAACGACGAAAAAAAAGATGAATAAAATTCGGTACATAAATTTAACATCTATAGTGTAGACATTTACCAAGGTTGACCGTGGGCCAATCTACGATTTTAGAAACATGTAAACAGGTTATTCTAAAAACGCAATAATTTCAGTATATGAAATTCGCTATGGCATTTCATGATTACAATTGTAGTTTTGTGTAGAAATTTGTTTTCAATCGAATGGGAAAAGTGCACTTAAAACATAAATTTGATTTTTTGTTTTAAATAACCTAATATTAGGGATTAACCGCCAAAACGTTAGCCAATGATGTGGAGATTCTTTCAATAAAAATGCTAAATTCACCCCAAAGGGTAAGGTAACAAGTGAACGCCAATGCAACCGGAGGAAACGCTGGGAAACACTTTTGCTATTCAGTATGCAAGAAAGTTTCGGAGAACCACTCTCGCTGTTTTTTATTTGATGCTTGTGTTGTTGCTATAAATCTGTAATACTGCCTGTCTGCCACATTATCATTATGGTAATAAAGAAATATTTACAAGGATTTCAGTTCATTAAAAAAGTAAAATTTAAATCAGAGAGCTGATTTAATATCCAACTCTTACTTGGTGAAGAGTTAGACAAGGCAACTTTGGCGACACGAATGGAGACTGTGAATAATATTTATTTCTTTGTATCTTGCAACCGATAGCTGGGTTATATTTTGAAAAGTCCCATTAAGCACCGTGATCTGTCTGAAAACCCTGTCTAAACTCCAGAGTATAAAGAATTTTTTTCAATCGATTAGTAAATCGATATTTGAGTCTTATAACCAAGTTTGGAGATGACACTGAACCTTCTGCTGAGTAGCCAGTCATGTAATAAAATCAATAGTTGGCCGGCAGGGGAAGAGATGGGGGGGGGGACGGACAGACGTTTAAGTGATGTGAGAAATCGTCTGTAGTCTCTTTTTCTGCGGAGTTCTCTTTGGCCACTTCGTGCACATAAGGTTGTTTATCGATAGATTTACTCCTTGTGTACCGAGGTATAGTGATAAGGATGTTCTGTAACATACGAGGTTGTTTAACTGTCTGCGTATCATTGTCTTCGAATTCAATAAATACATTTCTTTGTTTCTGAGTATATAGGACTATTTCGTCATGTACTCACCACATCAAATTCATTGATGGCCGCTGATTTCAGAGTTTTCCGTAGCAATATTAATATTTCAAGACCCAAAAAATCAATAATCCTAGAGAACAATTTGGTCTCAAATGATGACTAATTATTAGAAGATATTTAAAAGTCAAGGACATAAAAATACCTAATTCAACATTCCGTAAATTCTATGAAGACTTAGTATTCGGATCGTAAAATCGCGTTTTATAAGTTTTGTTAATTTTTAAAATGACATGAATCTTATTAATTTGTTTGAATCTAAATTTTAACTAAATTATCCACTGCTACAATAGCAGAAGCTGCTTTACACAAGAGTTCTTAAACCTATGGCGCAATAGCTAGATTATATTGTACTATATTTTCGTAATTTGGAATCAGCTAATATCACCATAGTAAAGTGATTGAGGTATCTGAATCACCAAAACTAAAATGGGAACTGCTATTAACACAAAGCAGCTTCCATTATTCCGTGGTCCATTCGTATCCATCACTCAGAAATATCGCCTGTCATCAGAGTGAGGGTAATTCACCCTTAAGCCATTGTTGCATCAATATGTAAACGAGAATCTCATTATTTATATGACAACGATTTATTTCCGTACCTGAAGTGTTCCTGATGCGTAAAATTAGCACGTACAGTTAAAAAAAATCCTTAAAAAAATTAAAGATTAGGTAACCATGAAATTCTACATGCATTCAATGTACAATATACACTAAGAAAATAAAACGAATCTAAAATTAATTGCATAAAAAGAGTTTCGTTACTTACTGCATAAAACGTTATAATTTTAAGATAGTGAAATTAATTAGAATGTGAAATATAAGGTATTAAATTCTTCTAGGAAGAGCGCGTCACACCAAGATACTTCTGTGCATTAAAATCAAAACCAGAATTTTTTTTAAAAGATGGATCGGATCAATATTAACTTTTTAAGTAAATAAGAATTTAAAATATGTCTATAGCAATACAAAGATATTTTCGTATTAAAAATCATAGCATTTTAAATCACATGTTTGAAGTGAAAGAATAAAACCTTTCAAATTTACTAGTTGGCTCGGAAATTGGCTAGAGGAATTGGCTTTGCTTGCCAATTTCCGAGTGATTTGATAGAGTCGAGCTGTAATAAGATGCGATACCATTTGTTCTAATATAACACTTAATTTAGCAATAAAATAAGTGGTGATTGGTTCTGCATGCAAGCTATATTCAACTGTCAACTGCTAACACGAATTGCAAAATTCCAAAAAAGCTTCCAGTGAGATACTTGCATCATTTGCGGAAAGAGTCTCGATTTCGGGAGAGAATCGTACAAATAGTGAAAAAATTATTTCAACGATTAATCGGAAAATCTTGTTTTTATTATGAAGGATAAACATTCTATGTGGTTGTGAGGCTATCTTGAATTCTCACATATGTATCTGAGGATAACAATGCTCTCATTCCTCTTACCCCATTCACGTTTTTAGAAGACTTGTCTACGGTGGAAGTTCTTGATTTAGATCAATGGATAAAACTGACATTAAAAACTGATGCAAATATCAGCAGATACTTAGAGAACCTTTAAGAACAAGGTTTTGTTGAGAATACATGGGTATTTTACTTCAACCAAGAAGAAAAAATGAATATCCTCAAGTCTCCCAAGGCGATGTAGTCTGAATCGGAAATGATCATTAGAAGAAGCTGCTTTGGCCAATGGCTAAAGATACGGACGTCTATCCAAGTAAAGACAAATGTTCCTGTGGCAAGATTAAAAACTTTGTTGTGATATTTTAATAAGCTAGCAATTGCCATTAAACATCGGTAATCACTTTTGTATAGGGGATATGCTACTCGACTGCAAACCATTGGGCCGATCCTTGGCGGAATTCAATTTCCACATAGACACAATTCCAGTCAACACTATCGGAAAAACTTTATTTGGGGAAATTGTACGGTCTGTTCGGAAAATTTATCCTTTGGAGATTAAGTCTCTTGCACACGAATCCGTGTTTAATGGGAAAGGAATCTTGGACACTGAAATGATTGAAAAGGATACTTCTGATCGAAAACCAACATTTAGTGGAAGTGAAAGATTTGTAAAACTGCCGGAAAGATTTCCAGACTCTTAATTTTGTTTATTTGTGAACTCAAATTTCTGTAGTTTACTGTTTTATATTATTCCTAAAGTATTTATATTATTTTAGGTGTATTGCATGCAGTATGAAAATTAGTTAATTGATTTGGTTAATTAGTCTAATAATCAAAAGACCTGAGTGTCATGTAAACCAGCGTCTCCTTCATTTATTTATTTTTGATAAAGTTTGTTTTGAATGTGATATTGTGGCAATAGGCATCAAGATACAAATTATTAAAATAAAAATATGTTGTTCCGTTGCTAATATCGTTTATTTTGAATTTAAAATATAAGTAAATACCTAAAAGATTATCTACTGCGAAGTTAAATAATTTGGGTGAAATTCTCAGAAGCACAAAAAACGACATTATGTATTAAGCCAGATTTTCAGCTAGCGTTTTATATTTACAGTTTAAGGCGCTGATCACCTCTGGCAATTAGTTAGTTCGATAGGAACGGTGATTTTGAATTTCACATAAATCTCCTATGGATAACTAAATATATTTGAACTTTTTCATCAAACCATTTTTCCGACTCCCATTTGAGATAGACAATTACGCTGTCTTTTTTTCTTACCAAATAACTGCTCTCTTTACCCTACATATGAAACATTTCATAAAAATTTAATACAGATCACTTGGCTAATATATCAAAAAAATATTTACAATGACCGATTTTTTTAATGATAAAGTTCATAAATATGTAGATATAAATATAATTTATCTTCCTTTAGAAGCTTTTGATATTTTTTCCTTGATTATTTATCCTAAAATATTGGAAATTTTTGAATTTTCAAGGTTAAAAGTCGTCTATTGATTGTTCTGTATTCGTACCCATAAATTTATTACTGCAGTTTGCATCAAGATTTAAATGATATGGTCACAAGAATGAGAAACAAGGCCAAAGTTTAAAATTTTGGTTTCTCTCCAAATGTAAAGGTCTTGAAATTTTTTAACTATAAAAGACATTTATTACTATTTTTTGAAACTATTTTGAAGACTCATTTTAGGAAAATTTTTGGGTTGTTCATTCCATTTTTTTTTTCTTGTTTTGTGAAAACTCAGATACAGTTCTTTTAACCAAAGTTTTAACCGAAATAAAAAAGCTAGATAACCGTTTAAAAAATGAATCCTTTGAAATTTGTTTTTTAATACAACGAATAACGATGTTGTGATTATTTTTTGAGGCGGTGATTTATTGTTATGATTATGTGACTGTTTGGCAGTTTTTTTTTGTCGCCAAGATTGGTTTCAAGGATATTTTAGGTAGTAACCCAACAGTGACGTTAATGAAAACAAAACATTATGTAAACCAGAAGTAGCTTTTCATCCTTGAAATTTGTCACCAATGGAAGGGATAACCAAATCGTCTTTAGAATCATTTCTCCCATTATAACAGCACAAAAATATCGAGCCAAATTTTTTTTAAAGCTATTAACTATTTTGCGTTTAGATAAAAGCTTGGCTTCAATAATGAAATATTCGCTTCAAGCAAGACAATTTTGCAAGAAACCTTTTATGAATAATAAATTATGACTGGAAATAAATGAGAGATTTAAAGTATCTAAATTTAATTTATATTAATTATAATATGCGGTATTTATGAATAAAGTAAGCATTTTAAAATATTGGTTTATTGCATTTTGATTTAGAAAAATAACCAGAATGAAATTGATAAAAATATGATGTGTAAAATGTAGCACAAAAAAGTGTTGGCATGCATTCATATTATAACTATTCCTTATTTAAATTTCGACTCTTGACCCAAACCAGAAGAATCAAACTTTCTCTTCAGAAATAAAGCATTTTAAATTACATTCTTCTTCAATTTCCAAATTTTATCACTTGTTTTTCATAAGGAATACGAAATGAAGTTAGTTATATTCGATTATAAAAAAAGAAATATCTCGCAGTGCAATTTGGAGAGGTAATCTCTAGAAGGCGGCAACGGCAGTCTCGGTTGACCACAAAGGTCATCTTGAAGGTACCAAAGTAATACCCATTAAAATGCATTATCCTTCGAAATTAATCTCGCGGTATCCAAAATGCTCATTTACATATCTCGGCTGACGAGTCGTAAATTGTCTGTTGATATTCATTCGATTGCTCATCTTCAACTGCCGTGTGAAAGTGTTATTACGCACATCTTCTCCACTGGCCACATAATTATCCCGGTGTAATTTATCTGGAATTTCACTCGTTGAGCTTGATGAATGTACAGACTTCGGATAAGTTCCCCGATAATATCTTCTGTACTGCTTTTCGTTGAGCATTGGTTGCACATACCTGTACTCATCAAACGGAATATTGTTAACCATTTGATCATTTTGGAATTCATACCTGGGCTTAAATCTCCCATTGCCTCTTCGAGGATATTGATTGTACTGGTTAAATCTGGAATTTCTTCGCCTCGGTCTCTGGACCTGTGGCATCAAGGCAACAACCTTCATTTTATTTTCCTTTGGCAAGTGGCTTTCTTCATCCTTGACTGCACCCATAGCGTCTTCAAATTTTTCAAATTCTATACATCCAAAAATAGTTGATGCTATCTCTTCATTAAGGTACTTGCATCTTTTATGGTAAGTGTTGTAATTTTCCGATTTTGGGCCCATAATCTCAGCATGCACTATGTTTCCGAATTTGGAAAACATCTCTTTGAGTTCCTCAGAAGTAGGATTTTGGAATGGCAGGTTGAATACAATCACTGTTTTACCTAGGCTTGTTTCTTCAATTTTAGGAATCGGTTCAATGCGACGTATTTTTGTTTTCTCTGAATTCAGCTGTAGTACCTTAGAAGACTGCAAGCTGTAAGCAACAACTCTCCAGTCTTTTGTCAATGATTTAAGCTTGCGAAAAGAGGCTACTAACTTTAAACTTACATACCCTTCTTTATTTCGACGGACATGTTTTAGGAGAAAATTGTTCTTTAATAGGTTGAAATCCGAAAAATAGAATTCCGCTTGTCGAACAATTTTTGCAACCAGAGCATCAGTTGGTATTTTAAAAGATTCTTTGAGATTTTGTTCATCGATACGAATACCACTTTTGCTTCCAGAATACGATGAGCTTCCCTTTTCTGCTGAACTTGTGCTTATTTTTGAATCACTTTCGCATTCAGTATTTGTTAGAGCCTTCTTGACACATTCCACCTTTTTCATGTCACTAGACTCATTTTCTTTATCATCATGATCCGACACAACTTGTTTCAGAAGGTTATTATTTATTTTGCGATTTTCTCTAAATATTTCTACTTTGACATCTTCTTTGCAATCCTTTTCATATTTGGGATTTATATGGCCTTTTTCAACATCCGATTCTCCACTTTCTTTCTCTAACGTATGTCTGATGATGCCTTCTGCAATCTCTTCCTCTTCTTTTTTAACAGCAAAGTCTGTTTGTTTAGTAATTTCAGCATCGTCATTTACATTATTAAGCCTTTCATCTCCTTTATCACTACAAAGATTTTCTCTTCTTTTCTCTTTGATTAGCTCCATGTTTTCTTTTCCTGTAATGAACTCTAGATCATATTCTTCTCCTTTAGGCTCTTCAACAATATCATTTTTCGCGCACTTTTCATTTTGCTGAATATCGTTTTCAATGGATTTAAGACCATCATTAACATTTTCGTTGGACTCCTTGAAAAAATCGAGATTTGAAGTTTTGTTTGTCGTAAGTTCAACTGGCGTTTTTATTTCATCTGCCTTCTCCATTTTCTAAGGGAAAGATCGATATTTCATACACCTCTTTGCTCAAGTTTAAACTTTAAAAACAAACTTTGGAATCCAGCAGTAATCTTGTATATATGCTTCCCGTGTTTTTCTCGTGCTGTATTATAATGCTGTTAAAAATTTATTTGATGCGTGGGATAATTTAATCAATAAAAAAAAGATTCAATAAATTTTATTATATATTTTTAGTTTCAACAAAACATTTCGCAATGAAGAAGTTATGCTTTGAAGAAGTAATTTTGATTTATTATTATTTCGGCTTTATAAATTTTAAATGCTGGCTTCACAACTAATTATCATTAGTTATGTTGATTCAGAAGTCCGAAAACGCTTTTATTTCATTGCTAAATTAACATCAGTTCCTGAAATCAACCGCAAACCTGCAATAAACTAAAATTATAAGACGTCACGGTTTTAAAGCAAATACATCTAACTTTTATTATAGGCAACGGAAAGCAGACTTAAGGTGGGTTTAAACTCGATCACTAAGACATTAGACGGTCATTGGGACGCCGTTGCCCAGAATGGACTGATTTATATTTACCACGATTGCATTGGCTGCAAGCTACCGTTTTGGCGTCCCTGAATTTTCCTTTTTATCTGCGCTTTATATTAAAATGATAGATATTTACAGAAAGAATATGATAAAACATATATGTAAAGGTCAACAAATCTAAATTTGGAAAACCATAGAAAAAAATAGCACCGCATCCCCTGGCCAATTTTACTAACTTAAGTAAGGGGAGAAAAAAAGTACAGCGATATGTTTTTGTCCCGTCTGAACAAGTACTTGCCATGGAGCATCCTTTTGCTACGTCTTTCTACGTATATGTTATTTGTCAACCGTTTTATAACTTGTAGAGGATGAGTTCACATTTAAAGTTCAAGAGTATGGTTATGGAGAATCTTTCACAAAGAATCAGAATTTAATTTTGGTTTTAAATTTTAAATGATAAGAATAAAAGGAAATTTTTGTTTATAAAAAACGTTTTCACTTGAGCGAAAGAAAAGGAATTACAACTCGATACTAAAATCTTTTATTGAAGGAAAAAGTTGACGCAAATCGATAATAATAAACAGTGGCAAAGGTCTCTTCAAAACTTTTTAACATTCTCTCAAATAAAGCCCATATTCGCTGCAAAAAATAGGAATCTTAATCAAGGCATAGGATGCTTTAACTAGCTTTGATATAAAATAGTTAGGACTTATTACAGCCTTTGACTTGAATTTAACATTTTTACTGAACCTTTCGAATGATTTTGGCAAGTTGTTTGGCGACTAATATTTAGTCTGTTGTTAACAATATTAAAAAATTAAATTTGTGTTATAAATGTGTTTTCCTTACCAAATAGAAACGAAAATTTGACACAGAACTACAATTGTAAAATCATAAGCCAAATTTCATATACAGGGTGGTTATAATAGAAGTTCCACTCTGAAATTATCATAAAAGGAAAACTGTTAGACCAAATGTTATTAAACTTGGTAATAATTTAAAGGTGTTCATGAGAATTTATTTTCTTCAAAAAAAATTTAAAAACAGTACAGGTAAGAAATGGCTCTGTATTCAGTTTGTTAAGCAAAATACGATATGAAAACATAGATTTAAAGTTTAAGGGTTTTTGAAGCGTGTTACAATTTATTGTATGTTGTCTTGAACGCACTGTTTATGATCATAATGTAAACAATTTGGTGGAATTGAACGATGTGATACACCGACATGAGAGCAACATTAAGATTGATTTTTTAATCTCACCAACTGATTTGCAATTCTTTTAAAACGCAAGACATCCATCTTCTCTTAACTGATGGGAAACTCCAAAATATATAGTCTTAGATAACAGACTAGATATTTCGAAGATTACACAGAAGTTATTTAGAAATATAAGATAACGTTGGAAAATATTTCGTTGAAAGATCTCTTACTGAAACGGGTTAATTTCAACATCCTTTTATAAAACCTTTTCTAGCATGTCACGGGACATTTACAATTTGAATTAACTACTGGTTACGAAACACTAGCAATTTTATTAATATCTTGATATGGGTATTGATTCTCAGAAGATATAGACTGTGATTAAAGATTAAACCTGATTAGTTTTGTAAAAAAAAGCTTGTATTTGATCACTAGTTTACTATTTTGAGTTATTCAAATGAATATGGGCCGATTCAATTCTATGGATAATCCTTTGAAGTGGGAATCAGTTTTGAATGTAGTCTAAGTGGATTTAATGATTAAAAAGAAGATTTTCAGAATTCAATTCAATTGTTGCGTACGTTATGTTTTAATGGAAAAGTAATAAACAGATCAATCTATATTAATTTTGAATCTCTAATAGTCAATTCAGATATGTAAATGTAATACTTAGTTTTATAGAGCTTTAATGTCTGGCCTTGTAATACAACGTTTATTTATCATCAAATGTTTCCAAGGAATCGTATGATATCTTGAGAGTCTCCTTGGCGTATTGATTGAAGTGTGTATCCCCCTTCACCTTGAGGCACTGCTTTTGAAAGATTTTGCAGAAGAAATAACCCCTTCCACTCATAATGTAATATAACTAGAATCAAGATACTAAATAATGTTTTTCGTTAAGCAGAAAAAAAAGTCACATTAGCTCTAATCACGTAATATCTAGAGAAAATCCCTTCCTCTGTTTCAGATTTCGGAAAGCTATAATTTTGCTATGATAAACAAGGCTATATATACTTTTGTAATGTAGTAGCAATTGGATAATGATTAGGTTTCTTTAAACTATTTGTCTAAGATGATAATATCTGAAATGATATTTTCGTGTTAATGAGCCATACAAGTTTTAGATTTTTGAATTTATGACTGTGATCCTCTCATTTCAAACTGTTGATAAATCTTATACTCATTAATTGCCAGCAGGTTATAAAGAGTCTTGGAACTGATTAACTGCTTTCTACTCATAAACAATTATAGACTGTAGTAATAAAACTATTTTGATAGTATAATACAGCTCAAAAATATAAAATGTTTCATTGATATTTGCAAAAAAATTCTTCAAAATTTATAATTAAAATTCAATTTAACACTATTCCGATCTTTCATAAAACGCTGTTGCCAATCTACAGCTTACAAATCTGTATTAATAATAAAGATGACTGCGTGTGGGATATATGTAAATTTTGTGTGTATTAGGCTTCCTAGAAACCAAATTGGATAATACAAAACTGTATGTATATGCATAACTTGGAGGATTAGAAAGCGTACCTTGGAGCAGACCTTGTGAAATTTTAATTAGAACTTTAATTAATTAGAAATTAAGCGAATTACTGATGTTTTTCCATGATAACTTTTTAAAATATTACAGAAAAGAAATTAACATTGTTGTAAAAATTTTAAAAGGATCTTTTTACTGTTACCAATTTAATAATCTTATTAAGTTTTTGAGTTTTACACATTTTCTCTCAATTATATAATATTTTTTTTGTGCAAACATTTCGTTTTATTAATTTTGTAGAATAGAATCTGAATGATGAGGTTTGTTTTGAAAGCATTATTTGAAATGTTTGATGAAAATTATTATTAAAGTAGTTAGTATTTCCATTGCTCTAGGCAATGAAATAATTGCAAAAAAAAAAAAAAAGGAAAGTCTTTATTAACACCAATTTGTTTAAAACAATATTATTCATTAGTTCTAATTTTAGATGTCTCACTTGTGGCAATACTAATGATTAATTCTTCCGTTTATTAGCTTTTTTTTTTAAATAACGAAAAATTTTCATATTTCGGCTAGCAAGCGTTATTAATTGTTAAACCATACAGGTTTTAACCCTGTATTTTAATTTTTAAAGAGAAATAGAGCGTACACCAATATCAGAGAAAAAAAAAACCCTGAGCGAAAATCTACCAATTCGAAAAGAAAAGCTAATCTTGAAATATATAATCAACAATGAAGTTGTGCCGTCCTGCTGCTCATCTAAAAGCCAGTCGCTCTAGAGCAGCAATCGTTTGAACTTCTTCAACGTAATTCGAAAATGAACTGAAGTGAGATGAGCTTGTTGGGATATTAAAAGGAAAAAGGAAGCGAGAGAGCTTTTTAGCTGTGACCCATGTCTGATGGTTGGATCCTGAATTCTTTAATTTTAGCAATTTTTAATTAATTTGATTTCAAAAGCCTAGGAGGAATTTTCTGTTAATTTTGTTAAAAATTAATGTTTAATGTTTTTGTCTTTGTCTGTGAATAAATGCTTTGTGTACTTTTAAATCTGCTTTTTCCTTTTCAAGACATTACAAAGTTAAAATGGCAGCCGAATATTTTTCTTTCAGTCTGTATGTGGGACCAGCTACTATGTTGACTGCTTAAAATAAAAACCTCACCTTGGATTTGATGTTGAGGAAATGAGGAGCTTAGTATAGCATAAACAATAAATGTGAGTAGTAGCTGACATTTACTGTCAAAGTTTGTGCTTTCTGGTCGCATCGTTATATTTCATGGTTGGGCCGTTAATTCACTTGATAATCAGGAAATTACAGGATTTTTCAATGAAAATTTGAAAGTGGTTTGTTGGTCCAATGCTTGAAGATTGAGGAGGTTTCCTGGGTGATTGGTGCGCATTTACCTCCCATTAATTTACTTACGATAAAGGCAAATCCTCAGAAAATAGCTGGATGACCGAAAAGATTTCATTAGCAAAAAGTTTTCAGAAGATTGACCACGAGCAGGAACCCCATGCAGAACCATTTTATTTTGCTCAAGAAGCAGTGTGTTGTGCCATTTGTTTTTTAAGGATATCTTTAAAGATTTTTCTGGTTTTAGAACTGAAATTAAATTTCAGTTCACTTGAGGATGGGAAGCACTTTGGACTTGCTTACTGTGACCAGAAAAATATTCTGGAATTGTATTTGATGTGGATAAAAACCGAAGATCTCTCAGTCGCAGTGTTCTCAGTTCAGAGTTGAGTTGATAAATTGGTTTAACTCTACTTCCTGGGTGTTCTTGAGTTCTATCTGCGAGACAATGTTATTGAATTTGAACAATCCAAAAATCTGCAGTGAATCCGATTGTAGTAGTTCACAGGAAGCTAAAAAAGTCTGAAAACTGATGCATTACATAAAATGAGTGGACAACTATTCGTTCGGTTCATAAGGGGATAAACCGGGTTCATCATCATTTGGTCTTACATCGAAATTTTTGCAAAGGACCTAAATTATTCTTATTATATAGTTTCTTATTATTTTGCTATGAAAAATAGTCACCAATATAAGACTTTCAGTGAAGTGGTTCAACGAAGAATAATTAACAAAAGAGCTCCAAATGCCAAAGTGGCACAAGAAAAAAATTGATAAATAGGTGGACTTGTATTTATTTCTTGAGAGGTCTCATTGTAGAGCAGTATTTCTCATTTAATTGCATTTTTATTATATCTCTACAATAAAGTTAGTTAATGTCTGCATACGCTTATACCGCAGCAATGGCAAGAAACTCGCTTTATAAGTTTTTATTAAAAATATTATATAAATTAACTGACATAAATAAAAAATAATAATACTATATGAGAAATAGAGCCAAAGCTATATTATAATTGAAAATTTATTATTTCATTTACGTCATAAAATACATCAAGTAGATTTTGTGTTACAACTTTTTATGCATTCATATTCATAAAACTATTACAATATATTTTAAAATTTGAATATAAGAGATAATGTTATGAGCAAATTTTGTATAATTTCTTTATAGATCATTGAAACGTGTTTTTAATAACTTTTTGGCATTCAAATGCTTGCGAAATATTTGCTGCAGTTCATTCATCAGGTAGTTACGGGAAGACATACGTAGTAGATGCCGAGTATTCTAGAAAAAGAAAACAATGAAATGAAGATTACTAAAAATGAAGATGTAATAATTTCTTTTATTAAATGGTTTTTTTTTTCTATTAAAAGATAATAGTATAATATATGAAGTGAACTTGAGAGAACGAGTAAGGTACTCTAGTTCAATTATATTAAAGTCCCGTTTTCCCATTTTTTAAAGTAACACTAAGGCTATTTCAAGACGGACCCAGTAATTTTGAACCTCTTTCAGATGGTGATGAAGGCACCTGAGTTAACGCCCCCTCTCTAAATTTCTGCACGTTTGGAGGACGGATTTAATGCGAGAAAGTTCGACCCCGATGTATTTAACGTGCACCTAACTGGTTTATACGACGTTTCTTCATTAAAATTTGGTAACAAACCTGATGTTCTCCAGTTCAAAACCCGAGATATTAACACTTTTTAAAATTAAATTTTGTAAATATTTCATATGCATCCTATAATAACACTTTTTATAGTTAAATTTTCTGGGTTTATTTGAATATTCATTCTGTTTTTTTTGTTTTTGTTTCATAAAAGCCCAATAAAATTAACTGTATACAAATAAAATTAATTGGCTAAGAGTGAAAAGAAATGAACGGTATCTCAAAGGATCTTTCCACACGTTATGTATTTATCTACTTATATATTTCGTTTTAAATCATTAAGGCGCAAGTATTTAGAAATCAAGTTACATTAACAATTAAAAAACTTATTTTTACTGTATATTATTTCTTAAAAAATGGAAAAGTAATACAATGAATGAAGAGAAAATAATACAAATCCTTTACTGTCAAAAAATTGAAGGACAGCAACAATTTCTGTGTAAAAACTGGGACATAGCAATTTTCTGTAAGTAATGGTCTAATTTAAACACAAATAAAGCAAAACTGCGATGAAAGCCTACATTATCAACAAGAATGTAAAAAATATATGTCTATAAATTTATTATTTGGGATAGATTAATAAAAATGATCACAAACATTTATTGTGGTTTCTTTATTGAACCTTAGTAAGATGGAAAATTGTCTTTTGATTACGAAAGTATGGTCTTTTATCAAGGACCTATATGTATAGATATGTCCATGATAAAACTAACTATAGTTTTATCATACACTTCTCATCTTTCTGAGGACATGATTATTGGTAAATTTTATATCAGCAACAGAAAAGAAATTTGCAATATTTATATTTGGCAAGAAAGCGAAGATGAAGTAAATGAATTCCCTACCAGGTGCATAGTAGTCAAATACTTTTGCCATTCCAGGTTGAGGATTTTCTACTTCAACAACAGCTTCGGCATCAAATGAAAACACTTGAGGGTTGTTTGATATCTATGAAAAATTCAGTACCAAGATTAGGAAAGTAAAATGTATTGAAAAAAATATACATCTAATATTTTCTTTTTGGAAATAATTGGAATATAAATTCTAGAAAGCATCTAATCACATTATTAGAGATAAATATTCAAAATCAATAAATATTTAGACACTGCATAGCACTCATTAAGTGAGATAAAAAAGAAAGACTATTCAAAACAAGGCACAATGAAAATGCCCTATTTTATGAAAAGTTTCCATTTCTATTAAATAAGAAATAAAATAGAAACATCTATGCTAAATATAAATTATATAATTTAATTATTGCAAAGTCCTATAATATTCAGGAAAACTATTTATAAAAACAATTTTTATTCCTTTTGATAGTTTAATTCATTTACACTTTTATACTAAAATAAGTAAAATAATAATAATAAAAAATAATACTTGGTTAAACTGTATAATGTTACATGTTGAATGTTGTTAATTTACTTCTTTTTAAAATAATGAAAGCTAATACATTGCACGAAGTATTTACTTACTTCTGATAAATAAATGTTGACTTTGTTGTTCTCAACATCAGCCCTCAAAATATTGTTACTCTTATCGGAGACGAGCTGAAATAATTAATTTCATATTTGTAGTCATAATATCACTTTCTGCAGATTTTTAAGTACAAGTGTAACTAGATGGAAGTAAAAATATGAATACAAAATAAATTCATAAAAACTGGTTTCCCGGTAATGTGCATGAGATTCCTTTCAGTCTCTTACCTGAATGAATTTATTATAAAAGTTTTTAAATATGTATTTTTATTAGCATTTTAGAAGTTTTTAATAATAAATTTCCTCCTTAATTTAAGCTGTAAAACATTAAAAATAATGCAGAATTTTCAAATAATCTTTTTTCCTAAATTCACTACCAAAGAAAACATGCAAATAATATTGAATTGAATTAATCGATTAATTCCTAAATATGAAAATAAGATACTGTCAACTAGAACACATAAGTATGTAAATTAATCTCTCATGAAGTAGCTGAAAAAACCATTATAGAATCCCATTTTAACAAACATGAATTGAATCAAATCAAATGAAAATATATTGCTACGAACGTTAAGTTTTGCTTTCCCGCTCTGATACTGTCATCGTAAGGAAGAGATATTTACAGTAATATGTATTGAATAGTGAAGGCGTGTGACGTCAGAGATCTCAGGGTTTGTCGACAAACTTGGCGATTATTTGGTGACTTGGCGGCGAATTTGGCGACTTTGGTGACAAAATGGAAAGTAGACGAAACATCGAGAATTTTCCCGATCCGTCCATTAGGAGCCGAGATACATCCAGAATGTTCTTGTTTGGTCCGGAAAATGTTAGCTCCGCCACACGTCGGTATATATTAGCAGCCATTCTGCAGAGGAGTTGAAAAAAAAGGAAAGGAGAAGATCTGAAGAAGAATCAAGAGAAATCAAGCCGAAGTACGACGGTCTGGTGTTTAACGAAGAAGACAAGTAGCGTGGCGGAATTGATCCGGAAGACCTAAATAGAGAGGTCTTGAATTGAGGAGTCCTGAACGGAGAACTGCTGATCTCTGTATGACATATTCTGACCAAGCCTGTGTCGTGTGTCGTAGCCCGTTGTGTCGTCGTAGGGAACTGAGCTGTCCTGAACTGAAGAGTAGTTCCGTTGTGCGAAGTAGTGAGTCGGCAGCCAAGGCAAGAAGAGACAGAGGAATAGTTTCAGCCTGTTACGGAGAGACCTGAGAGAGTGTAGACATAATCCCTTAAAGATTTCCTCTCCTGCCTGAAACCTGTCTGGCCGCTTTGTGAGCTGTGGTCGTTCTCACTACGGAACTTTTGCCTGTGGACTACTGTTACTATTGTGAACTACTATCTGAAGTAGAGTACTACTGTGTGCTGTCCTGTGTGCTCATCTTGGCTGTATATAGTTGTCGTCTGTACATTGTAGTGTTGTAAATATTTGTCGTCTTTGTGCTGTCCTGTCTTCGTCCTGCAAATAAACGCCTGTGTTGTATCGTCTACTAAAGGACTGATTATTGTGTTCATCATGTCTTCTCACACCGTACACACCCACTATACAGGGTAAAAAGAGCCCGACGGATTTTATGAGAAAGGAAAAATCCGTAACAATATAAAAAAAAAAAGGTTATAATTAAGAAGAAAAAAAAAAGAAAATTTAAAATTATATTTTTGAATTCGAAGATTTTTAACTAATTAGAATTGTCTATATCTACGCATATGCATTTTTAGTACGCAAAATTTGTTTATTTTTATGAAAAGATAAAATGTAACATTGCATAGATTGTATTCCTTTTTTAGCCTTTTTATTTAAAATGTTTTGGTGACAAATTACTAATTTTTAATGGGTGTTGTGAATATAAAAGTTTTAGTTGTCAGTATTTCTTATATTGGCAACTTAGAAAATTCATAACTAATAAAAATTTGTTTCTTGTAAGTATTTTCTTTTACGGGACAAAATTATTTTTAAAAATGTCATCACCTGTACCTGGTCAAGACTGTCTTCGTCGGGTACTGTTCCAGTAATCATCTTAATTTGTACAACACTCATTCCAGATTTCTTTCCATCAGGGAGGTATCTGGAAAACACTTAAAAAGCTTAAAAAAAATAAGAATTTCAAAACATGCTTTTATTGATAGAGCAGCAGTTATTTGCAAACTGAAAATTTATCTCGAACTGTAAATTGAGCAATAAAATGTAAAGTGGTACACCATCTTGAGATAAAATTGGCCCGAAATTGAAATTTATTGAAATTAAGATTGTGATAATTGATACATATTTTGGCTACTATCAAGCTAACAAAAAAAGTAGTTGTCTAAGTTAGCGATACTGAATGTTGTTTAGCTTAAATGCAATAAGTGTATAAGAGAATTTTATATTTTTCTCATTTCCATTTTATGTATGGATATTAATGTATCAAAATTAAATTAAGCATTAAAATAGCACAAAAATTAATAAGAAACCTATACATAATTTTTCATTCTTTTTAATTTTTTAAAAAAGAAAAAAAAACCTCGTTCATATTTACAAAGACTAGCATATGATTCCTTAATACTAGAAAAAAGTCGAGACAGATCAGACTTATTCTAGTTTTTGAACAGTTTTAGCCTGCTAACTGATGAAAAATCATGAGCACAATCGATGCAAATCAACCAATTAGAATATCTAAAAACCTTTATTATTTAGGTTTTAAAATATCGCAGTCATCTAAATGCGTCTTAAATGTAGCCCGAGATTTCTACAAATGAAAGCTATAATATCATAGGCAATATTTATAAATTTGTAATAATTCCGATTGAGTCATATTAATATAGAATTATCATATTATATTATATACCAGCGGGTGACCGAGCTCCGCTCGGAGAAAACAGGTATCGAAGCTAACTCGAAGATTTAAATTTTCAATTGTGATTTATCAAAACAATACATGCCATAAGAAAATTTGTGAAACCATTGGTGAAAAGATAACCGGTTAAAGTGCACCATTGTAAACTATTTTAAACAAATTTAGAGTTTGGAAAGGGAACTATTCTATACAAAGGTAAAGTAAAGGTAAAGATTGAAGTGTGTTGAAGATCTATATTTTTGACAAATTTATTTAGAAAAACCAAACATTATACATACATAAGAAACATATTATAAACCTATAACAGCATAAACATAAAACTTTATTAGTTCGCCATATTGGCTATAGATGGCAGCACGTTACCGCTTGAAAATTTAAGTAGCCATTATGGCGAACTAATAAAGTTTGAAAATATCCTATCTGTAACTCCGAACTGCTCGACCGTAGCGCTTCAAAACCGGCGCCAATCGATTCCTCGTGGCCAAAAACCCCAGACCCCCAAGTTTACCGGAGGTTATTAATTCTGGGGCGATTTTCGACTTGGCAACCATTCCTCGTATTATAGTATTAGATTATATATATTATATATTATTACATCATATTATATAGAATTATCAGTCCCTAGATCATTCTATTTTGTTATGAAAAGGTTTTGTTTCATTAAACGAAAATGTTAAATAATCAGCTGATGCAAAAGGCTCTTTTAAAACTAAAATTATGTTATGTTTATGTTATCTCATCCGTTTCTATTTTCTCTTACACACACACACACACACACACACACACACACACACACACACACA
>JAPMOQ010042621.1:1148154-1204099 GCA_026543055.1 Argiope trifasciata
CACACACACACACACACACACACACACACACACACACACACACACACTTTAATTGAATCTAAACATCTAACATTTTAAACCATTAGCTATAAGCACATATAAACAATAGAAAAAGTGACTTGAATAACGCTGTAAACGTTAACAAACAGCATTATATTTTAAGTAGCTTAAATCTATAATTTTTCAGAGAAATTAAGAATTGTTTTTTAATTTTACGCTAACTCTGAGAACTGCAAGCTATATTTAATTAACTTTTTTTAATGTTATAAAATACATTTTATGTAGAATTTGATAAATGATTAATGAATTGCACTCAGAGATATAGTATAAAGTATACAAAAAATATTTTACACCATAAATAAGTCTTCAGTGCCAAACAATTCTCTTTTCAATGCTCATAGTTTTAAAAATATGTATGTTAAATTTTTTTTTTGTTTCGTTTTGCAAAACATTTTTTATTATTATTTGAACTCATTCCATTTCAAATTAGAATTCAAATTTAAGGTGATGTAACAAAAAATTAAGAAAATAATAATATAATGCTAGAACTGTTTTTCAAAATATATGGGGATACTTTTCCGTTTTACAGATGCAGTGAAAGAAATCCACAAAAAAATAGCTAAATAATCGTTAGTCGGAAAAACTGAAAAATCTCTAAAACGTCGCAAAAATGCAAAATGACGTCAAATTTCACTTAGTTACATGACAAAATTATCCTCGTTGTGTTCACATTGGCAATATTTGTTTTATCATTAGCTTTGCTTGGTGACTTGACTCGCGTTCAAATCATTGATGACATCTTGCACCCATACAGAAAAATACCTATATGGTTATATGACATTCAAAAGTTGAAGCTTAAAAATATTGTCTTGTGGGAACTATTTCGAGATCTTTAAAATATTTGATGAAAACGTTTACAAATTAATAATCCTGGCGAATAAGCTAGTCGCCTAGTGGATACTAAAAAAAAGTAATTTAAAATCCGCAGCAGTAACTTTTGTAACAAAAACTTCGCATTTAAATTTCAGCTAGAAAAAAGTAGTTTTTGCGTTAAATATTATTTATAATTTACAAAAATTAATCAAAATTATTCTAAAAGAATGGGGGCAAAATTACAATACTTCAGTATATTTTAAGTTTAGTAATACTTATGCAAAAATTAATGAGCTTTCAACTAATTCAGATATAATTAAAAATAATATTTTTAAATATTTTTATTTCAACTATTTCATAATTTTTACTTTAAAATTGCCCAACATCATATTTTTGTTTAAAAAAATGAAATTTCGAATAAAATAAATTAGATAATTATTAACTAAATAGCAGTTAGAAGTTGTTTTATATTATGTATTTATTAACAATAATGCTTCATATACTGGTTTTGTTCACTCTGTATTAAATAAACATAGAAGACTCTTACCTTACTACAGTTGTTATCTTTCTTCCTTTGCATTCAGAACTTGCACAGACATTTTGACCTGTAACTTGAATACTGAACTGATTCTGCTCGGGGGGAGCTAAAGTATTGTATCGAAGTGAAGTCTAAACGAGACAAATATTAATCAGGGATGAAGGATTTACTGTGAAACTGAAATGTAACGACAGGAAATAGGTGGTCTGGTTAAAGGAATTGGCTAATGATCAACAGTTTTTATTTAAATTTAAGGTTATAATTAGGAGAACCCTCATCGCTGACAGCGATATACAAAATGTTTATTCTGCCTATTTATCCTATTATGTGACAATGATATTATTTAATGAACCACAACAGATAAAAATTTTAAATGAAATTGTGTCAAATACAAAAGAGAAAGCCAGTGAAACTAATTTTTTTTGTTATGTTGGCAAGGCCTCTTTATTATTATTTTTTTGTGCATTTAGCTTTAAATTAGCCTATTAAAGTTGATTATGTTAAGGAGTTACAAAACATTAATATTGGGTTTTAGATTACCTTTTCTCTATCATATTTTACACATTATACTTATCTACAATTTTAATGTGTTCAAAACTATACATTCAGTTTATTTTCAAGTTAGATGTTATAGATATAATGAAATATTAATAAATAATCCCCTATATGGTGAATTTATGATTAAAGTTAAACTTTCGAAACAAAATAGATTTTGATGGAAATGATGTTTTGTCCCCGAATTAATGCTTATTATACTTATTTTTATGTTATATAATTTGTTAAGCAAGTTATTTTAATAGCAATTAACGCTTTGTTCTTAAAATAATCTTTTTTAACCGATTCCAATTTTATATCATTAGGAAGAAACTAGGATGATTTTTTCGAAGCATTTATGATTGACGATAAATAGTTAAGATCTCATAGTAAAGGCAATTTAATCATAATTTGTTAATAGTCAAGATATCCTTCGTCGGGGGTATTAAGTGTTCCCATTTGAAGCAATGGATAAATTGCCTGCCAAATGTACCATGTCTCTTAACTTACCATCCAATAATTTCAACCGTGAAGCATAGTTTTTAACTATCTATATAATGATTTTGTTTTCGCTCATTTTGGACACACACACACACACTCTAAGACAGAGAGGGAGAATGCAATGATGATAACGAAAAGTGCTAACGATACATTTTAATGGTAAATAAATTGTTTTTTCTACCTGGAGAAGTCCGCAACCTTTTCCTGTAGCATCTATGTTGAGGACATTAGGTATTTGGGTAACTTCGTTTCGTTGAACAACTAGTTGGTTATATTCAAAAATGTCTAAGCTTTCCTGCAAGGCTCCTGTTAATGTCACTGAAATTTCAACTGGATCGTTGTAAACTAACTCTGCAAATTTGCTTAAAGCGCTCAATCCGACACATGTATCCTGTTGAAATAAAAATAACAATTTATTGTGAATTCATTCAGTTTCAATGTAAAACTGAATTATATTATTAGAGATTATTTTAAATAATCTCTAATAATCTAAATGGTAAACAACTTTTGGTGAAGTAGTGAAAATTGATGGCCCGTTTATCATAATCCGTTGCATTGTTTTCGTCCATTCATGATGTTTTCTTTGAAAAAAGGGACACCTAACTTTTAAAATCTCAACTTTGATAGTCCAGGAAGGTAAAGGTCCAGGAACAATTTTTAATTTATAAGCGGAAATGGCATATTTTCGAGTCATTCTGAAAGATTTAGAATGTCTGAATCGAATGATTGTGCTGGCAGTTAAGAAGGTCCATCCTTCCATTTCGCAGCGTTTAATTCAATTACCTATTTCAAAATTTTAAAGTTCTATTAAAGGCTTAAAGTTTCTTGGCTTCAAAACTTCGTTTCAAATCCCCAGTCAAGAAAAAGATTGAAATACCAGACGAAGTTCATGTATTCTGATTAACAACTTTTCAAATGCTGAAATGTAACTATGCCATTACTTAAATTTAGACAAAACATCCAGTTCTTCAAATCTTAATTTTAAATCTAATTTCGTCATACATTAATCATTTGTTTCTTCCGAAATTTCGTTCTACCTTTTTAATATAATATGCTATGCTTGGTTATGATTTTATTAAATGTGGTATTAAAAATTCCCAGATTATATATTTATATGTGTACAGCTATTTCATTATTACATTTTGCAGAAAACCTTTAACGTAAACATGCATTTTGAAGAATTATTTTTCCTTATTTCTTCCAAAATATGTTTTTTAAAATTTTAAACCGATGTCTTTTGTGCGCTGTTAACCCTAGAATTACAGATCGGACAAATTGATTGGTTGCTCTTTGGTAGAATCTACGCTGAAGTGACAAAAGTCATGGGATGACTGTTAATATCGTGTCGGTCCTCCTTTTTCCCGGTGAAATGCAACAACTCGACGTGTCATGGAGTTCACAAGTCGTTGGAAGTCCTCTACAGGAATATTGAGCCATACTGTCTGTATAGACGTCCATAATTGTGAAAGTGTGGATGGTGCAGGAGTTTGGGCACGAACGGACCTTTTGATGATGTGTCATAAATGCTCGATGGGATTCATATCGGGCGATCTAGGTGGCCAGATCATGTGCTGGAATTGTCCGGAATGTTCTTCAAACCAATCGCGAACAGTTCTGGCCCGGTGACATGGCGCATTGTTATCCATAAAAATTCCATCGTTGTGTGGTTACGTGAAGTCCATGAATGGCTGCAAGTGATCTGCAAGCAGCTGAACATAACCATTTTCAGTCAATGATCGGTTCGGTTGCAACAGAAGACCGAGTCCATGCCATGTAAAAACAGCCCACACCATTATGCATCCACCACCAGCTTGAACAGTGCCTTGCTGACAGTTTGGGTCCAGTTCGTGGGGTCTGCGCCACACTCGAACTCTACCATCAGCTCGTAACAACTGAAATCGTGACTCATCTGACCACGCCACGGTTTTCCACTGGTCTAGGGACCAATCGATATGCTCACGAGTCCAGGAGAGTCGCTGCAGGTGATGTCGTGCTGTCAGTAAAGGCACTCGAGTCGGTCTTCTGCTGTCATAACCCAAGGAAGACAAATTTCGCCGCACAGTCCTATCGGACACGTCTCTCGTACGTCCCACACTGATTCCTACAGTTATTTGACGAAGTGTTGCGTGTCTATTAACATTGACCATTCTACACAGACGTCGGCGGTCTCGGTCGTTAAGTGCAGGTGGTCGCCCACTGCGGTGTCAATGATGGGATGGGGTGCCTGAAATTTCATACTCTCGGCACACTCTTGATACTTTGGATCTCGGAATGTTGAATTCACTAACGATATCCGCAATGGAATGACCCATGCGTCTAGCTCCAACTAACATTCCACGTTCAAAGTCTGTTAATTCTCGTCGTGCCGCCATAAATCACGAAAAACCTGTTCACATGAATAACTTGAACACATGAGAAAGCTCTGGAAAACGAACTGCGCATTTATATTTTTTCGCTGCGATACTACTGCCATCTGTATATTTGCATATTGCTATCCCATGACTTTTGTCACTTCAGTGTATGTCTATGACGATCTGTTTTAGTCCTAATACTAAGCTGTATATATCAACGCTTTCAGTTAAATTAGTCGATCTTCTATTTGTTTTACTTCTATTTATTTTATTTTCTAGTTTGTTTGCATTTTTAAACTTAATTTTTTATTTTACTTCTCGTGTTATTCTAGATAATGCTTTGAGCCAATGTGTTGATTATTTGTATTTATATATGAATTTCTTGGTCTCTTCTTTTTCACCTCGATGTTGTATTTAACACGTTCACTACCCCTACACTCATCTGATATCAGGACCATCCATCTAATGAAATGACCACTTCTTTGCTATCTTTTAACTGCAGTAGAGGAGTTGTCCTCTTATAACATAGATGGTTTGGTCCTGGAAAAGAACGCAATCTGCGAGTTATCTCGTAGTTGACAGTCAACATGTTACTAACTTAATTTGCATGACCCCAACTTAAAAATGTATAGATCCCTCTCTTCCTAATACTAAATAGTAGTTGCCGAAAAGAAAATATATGAAATATAGGCTCAGTAGTAATTTCACAGTTGAACATTTCAGAAATCATAAGCTTTAAAACAACTTCTAAATTCTAAATTTTTATTCATGTTATGTTAAAATGTCACCCGTTTCTTCTTATATTCGCTTCTAACTCATATCCATCTGTAGCAATGCACACTCTATGATTTGTTTTATTGTAATTCGAGATGGTTATATTGCCCTGAAGAAAGATTTAACTGTACCTGCGTGCTCTGAAAACCTCCCGAAGGATTGAGATTCGATGTCAAATAGCGAACGAGAGGAAGAACTTCTGATTTGCTGTTTCCAAGCTTGAGGTTCGTCAGCACAGCGTACGCAGCCGTTTCGATATCCAGAGATTTCGAGCCTCCAGGATTCTGATAGTATTCCATACCATCTGAAATCAGATAGAAGAGTTTTAACGGGAAGAGGTTGTTGTTTTTGTTGTTGAAACTTGAATACGTTTTCGTAAAAGGGACTTCCCCAAGCTAAAAATAATTGCGCCATGTTAACAATAATTTCAAATTTAAAATCAATAAGTTTGATATTGAGCAAGGTTATGTTTTAGAAATTTATGCGCATTAGATCTTTCCCAAAGGAAGGTTTAAGTTATTATTATGTATGTAACTGAATTAAAAGAATATTCCCAGAAAAGAAAAAAATATCTAATTATAAATGAATCCCAGAAATTAAAAAGTAATGGTGCTTCTCTTATAATTTTGCTCATAATTGTATAAATGCTATAATACAAAATGGTTTTAAATGTGCACCCATGTCCATGTAACTAAAAATATTTCTACCCATTATTTTTTATATAATTGATTTAGATGTTTTTAGAAATTTATTCACACTCTATACGGGTAGATATATTCTTTATATAGCAAAAAAAGTGGAATTTTACTTCTACATCCGAAGCATAAGTGTATGAAATGCTATTTGCCTTCCACGTTGTTTCACTCTTTTATTTTTTATTATTTTCATTCTTATTGTAGATTTCATACAGAGAGAAGAGATAATGAATTTTTTGGAAATGTGACCGTTAATGATTGACTGCGACAAACGTTTCTTGCGTTGACTTCACGACTGCGATAAAATTTTTCTATATCTGTGTAAGAATGCAAAATTTACGAGAAATGAAATTATGCTTCTTTTAAAAGACATTTATACGAATTTGTTGTACATTATTTGGTTTTATAACTAAATTTGTATCCTTATTTGCTTATAAAAACGAATTTCATTAGATAATCTAATTTTTCCAGGCAATAATTTTCTATGAAGATCAGAGTTTAGGTTGACTCTCCAAGTTCTGTTATACAGTTAAACTGAAATTACACTTCTGTTATTTCATAAAGCTAAAATAAATATGAATTGAAAATGATGTGCAAATAAATTCTCTTTATCCTAAATTACTTCAAAATAAAGCCTTTTAGTTTTAAGTGTAAACTAATTATCTGTACAAGACAAAATTTAAGAGCAAAAAATAGGCAGTAACTAGCTACTGACAAATAAACTTCACATTTTGAAATTGTTATTAAATTTTAATTTTTCAAGATACGAATAAAATGTCAGTCACAAAGTTTTTAGCCTCTTCAGTGAGAATTCTACTGAATATAAATTGAGTTCTGGATAATCCCGATCGGAACTTTCTTTGTTCCATGAGAAACACTGACTATGTATCGTGTAATTTCACTATTTATCATGTAAATGAATATTCCAACAATTGCCCTAAATTTCGAAATTCTTTGAAAGAAAGAACTGATATTTCAAATTTTTTAACCCTCATTCACTTGCTTATAAATTTAGAGCCTTGCGATTGTTGACATCTGTATCTGCATATATTTACTCATTGCATTTCCTTCATTGCTTTAAAAATTTGAATTTTGATCCAAAAGGCAAAAATACATAAATAAATAAAACAAAATTCAACTTTGTGTTTGTTGTATTTATACTTGCATATTAAAGCATTCCACTGTGTATGATGGGAATTTTTACAATTTTGTTGTCATAAAAATGTTGTGTTTGTGCATGCGATAAGAATCAATTAACCAAATATTGCACAAAAAAAGTTGTTAACCAAATTACCTAATACGAAAGAATATTAGCATTTGTGTGAGAATGAATTATAAGATTTATACTTGTACTTTCTAATTTTGTAAATTCATAGCTATAAATCTGCAAAACTTTAACTACCTAGAATCTAAAAACAGCATAAAAAGATTTTGAATGCTTACGAATCAAATTTATATCATTGTCCTGGCTGTAATTATTACAAAAATAATGAGTAGATTTAGGTATTTTTAAATGAAAAAGATGCCAAATTTCTGCGTATGGAACGTAAAGACAAGAAAAAAAGTTAACTTAAGATAATATTATTTAGAAGTCTGTTAGAGCCAATATAGAACAAATTTTAAAAATTTGCCAAATCAGAGGAGGTTGCATTCTGATCTGAAAGATAGGTATAAAATGATTATGTTTCTATCCTTTGAGTAAAACACGAGGATGAATTAAACTGTTTAATGTAAGCGTCAAAAGGAGTACAAGCGAATTTAATAGACATTGTTTAAAAACATTACTCCGTCTTCATACTAAAATATGAGTTCACTACAAAAAGATTGAAAATTTTATTTCTTAATTAAAGTCTAAGATACATTTTTTTAAAAAAAATCCTAACTGGAACACTAACAAAAGCCCATGAATGACTAATTTATAAAAGCAAAGAAATGACACGAAATTGTAATGACAGTTAAATAGTTGTGAAAAATTGTGTATAAGTGCCTTTTGAAAAAATATTAAAATAAAGGGATGCAGTGTACTGAAGCGGAATTGACATCACTGAAAAGATAACTTTCAAGATGAGGAAAAATAATTTTTGTGAGATAATATTTCAGTACTTAAAAACTTTCTTGATTTTCTGTCAACATATTTTAATTTACTGGATTTTGAAAAATCGATAAGGTATTTTCTTCACTTTGAAGATTATGCTTGCCATTTCATTAAGATACGTACTGTTTAATGTGTATAAATATTGCTTTTTTATTTTAAACGTAAAAAGTTGCAGCACTTTAACTGCATTTAACATATTATAACATTTATTAAAATTCTACAAAAAGGAAGAAAGTTAAGAAATAGAATTTCTTCTTTATAAAAAGGAAAATAACTCTTTTAACAATTTAGATTTACATTAATTCATTTGGAGTATTAAGTTTTCAACTACTGCATTTTATAAATTAAAGAAAAGCAAATAATTTTAGTAACTCTCGATTGTATGAAAAATATGCACTTCGATAGAATTTAGTGATTTTATTTTTGTCTCCTATTTTGATAGTTCTTAAAAATTACTAAATATTTTAATTCAAAAGTGAACGAAGAAGCCCTCTAACTTTTCAATTCCTTGTTAGTGAGATGTATGGAGCGGACCTATGTGTATTTGTCAATAAATCAAATAATTATTAAAAAATTTTTTTCAAAAACAAAACGAAGAAAAGGAAGAAGTCTAGAAAAATTATTAATGGACTTTAAAGATCGAATTAAAAAAATTTCATTTAAATACAGTTGTCCTTTTATTCTTTCCTCAGATGATTTATTAACTAATTTACAGTCGATCTAACTAAGGTGCATTACTTCACGGTTTTTTAATAAAATATTAAAAGGAACAAATGAAATAAAACCGAAAATGTGGTACACAAAAATCGGCTTAAAGTGTATTTCTCTTACCAGTAAAATTTGCTTGAGGTTTGATGTTGTTAATAATCATCTGGGTGGGGCCCTTGTTGCCGCTAAGCGCCCCGACGTACGCATAGAGGAATGTTTCATATGGATTTGATGCGGGGTGCTTATTCATACAATTCAACCCATTTCCAATGACAGTTACGTTGTTATATTTTGAGAGGAAAAGAGAAGCAAGGACATAAGCTGTGATGCTCCCTTCGTTCTTATCGTCTTGTAATCCTCCCTGAAATTAAAAAAAAAATACTATTCACATTTTTGGGAATTAAAATATAGGATGTTCTCTCTTATCTTTAATATTTTATATGAGTAATTACAGAATAATGGTTATAGTACCCATTAGTATAGTAAAGCATATATGTGAGTTAAAATAAAGTATATTTGAAAATCACGATGGTTTGATGGACAAAGGATTAAGATGCTACCTTTTGTTGTGCTCTTAACCAATCTTCGAAAGAGGACTAAAATTTGCAGTAACGAAGATTTACTGACTGCAGTTAATTTTATTGTTAAGAGATAGCTTGGTTTTCCATCTACGGGAAAGCAAATGGGCACTATTGTTTTTGAAATTCTTACAGAAGCACAACCTATTTTCACATTGGAGACAAATATGCTTCAAGTATCAATGTTACGATGATACGAATCTGACGATGCCCTTTGCTAAATCACAAATTAGGTTAATGAAAATGTTCAGCTGATTGTATACATTTAAATTACCCAAGTCAAATCAAAGTAAGTTAATATAACATTTGAACTTATATGGCCTTTCATTAGATCACGTGCATTGAGTTACTCGGCACTAACAAGGTTTGTTACTAATTTTTTACTATCAAGCAATCAGTTCCTTTTAATTAAAATAAGTTTTATAAGGTAGGCAAATAACATCATATAGCCGGATATGTAAATATAAATTTTTCCTTTCCTTAAATGTGCCTCAAGAAATTATAAACACATATGTATTTTTATCAATTTAAATTAAAAAAAACAATTTTCTAGTTCTAAAAATACATAATTTGAATTGAATTATTATCTATGTAACGAATATAAAAAGCAGCTCTGTTATTTCTTACTTGGATTCCCGAGTCGATAACTTGTCCAACGTCGGGGAAGCATCCGTCTGCTTGCTGCCTTGATGTTATCCAATTCTGTGCATCCGTTATTACACTGTCATCGATGAAGATGTATCTCTTTGCCTGGTAGAAAGAGCGCAGGACGAACGCTGTCAGGAACATGCTGCCTTCTTTGTCATTGTTACCGAAGGCACTGAAGGATCCATCGTTGTGTCGATAGGTTAATTCACGCTGATAACCTAATAATTTATTCAATTTTCAATTTGAACTCACATAAATGCCAGGCAATCGTATTTTAAAGTAAAATGCGCATTGTCAACAATTGGCAATATGCGCATATGCAGAAAGTCCACAAGATATATAAAAACAGAGACCTATATCTTGCATTTATAGTATTTGTGTGGCAATACGGTTTTTACTTTATTTAAAACATGCTTTTCTTCCGAACATTGTGACTTTCCTTCAGTATTTCGAGTGAATCTGTATGACAAAATTGTATATTTAGAGGTGTTATTAAATGAAATCTTAGGTGGTTAAATTGCAATGAAATTTTAAATTTGTTTGATAAAACATATTTCCTTAATTTAGTGAAAAGTAATGTTGTAGGAAATAGAAAAGTTTTGCGCAGTGTAATAATTTATTTAAATGTGTTTTATTAGGTAATATACATTTTTTTTGGTTTGGTGCTTACACCAAATAGGTTTCATTAATTGAAATTACATGCGTTACCTTTAATATTTTCTATAAATATTTGCTTCCTTATAGCATTTCAAATTTTGCTCAGAAATAATACTGAAGAACAAGAAGTATTTTAACGAAGGCTTGATGATGACATAAAATAATAAATTTCTTTATAAATAAGATAATAAGTGAAATGAATTAATTCACAGCAAATATAGATGCATAATCGAGTATTGAAATTTCAGAAAAATTATTTGTTATTTTTCATTATTCATATCAAATAATTTAAACAATAAAGTAAGTCAGTTTTTAAAAATAGTGTTTTTAATGTTTTTTTTTAAATTGAAAAGTAGAAACTTTTCTCAATTTGAAAAAATAAACATTTTGTTTTGCATAGGCAAAAAGATGTTAAAAAAGGGATCGAAAATTGAAATAAATTCAGAAAATGAATGAATTTTGTTTTTGAAATGCTCCCTATATCTTTGGAATTCAGAGTATAGATTTTTTTCAAAACTAGTTTTATTTTATACAAATATTCATTAAGTAAGAGCAAATTAAGTAAATTTAAAATTAAAAAATATGCAAAAGATACCAATATGTATTTTTAAGACATTTTTTTTATCAAAACCATTCTCTTTTACTTTTTTTCAAATTTTACGACACATACTTCTTAATCTTCTTCTCATACTTCTTTGAAAAAAATAAAATCAATTAGTCTTCGAAATGAAGTCAATGAAATAATAATTGGTACTTTCACATTTTTGGTGTTTCTTAAAACTAATATTTTTGTTGAAATTGCCTCATCATGACTAGTTTTCTGCTCAAATTAAACATAATTTAAGAATATAATTATAAAAGGAATTTTAATGAGAAAATTAGCTTACCAGTATTTAGATTTCTGATTGCGTTACTTTTAATGCTGTCCGTCAGTTCACCAATATCCGTAAGATAATTCAACACGAGATAGTTCGGAGTGAATTTCACCATGTTCTGTTCACCGCATCCCGTTGGAAGCGAGACAAGATTGTTCAGATTTTGCATTGCAGGACCCATCACATTTCCTGAAAAAGAAGCGAACAAAAGTTAGCAAAAATTGAAAAATTGTTTCAAGTTTTGTAATGCTCAAATCAGTAAGATTTTCAAATGAATTTCCATGCGAATTGATTTTTAAAAAACAAGTTTGTTGCATCTTTCGCCATATACTGCATTTTTTCCTTTATTATTTCGGACAAATTTATCCATTGCTGTTTAGATCGTTCACCATTGATTGGTTGAAGTAATTTAAAATAAACTCTTGCTCTTTCATGTATACTGAAAGAGTTACTTTTAAATCGCCAAAAGCAATCTTTACAAATTATATTGGATTGTGAATTACACGATAAATGCTCAAAGCCGATTAATGTGTTTCTGCTAAGTTTTCTGCTTTTTTTTTCTTTTTTAATCATGCGAGAGCATGCTGTTTGGATATTACGTATTTTTGGAGCATGGTGTTGTTTGTTCGATTGGCTTTCTAATTTTTTAGCTATTAACTCTGATTTTTGAAAGTTGCTTGTCAAACTTTAAAAAAATTACTTTCGAGACTTCTATGCAGACAAGTGGCACTACTGATGCCTTCTGTTAAAGATGGTTCGAACCATACCTATACTCCCAATACATTTGAATCTAAACTTCTTGTAGCACTGCTTTAATTAATAAACATAAAAAGTTCAAGATTACTAAATGAATTTTTTCAGGAATTTCTGTATTTAAGAAATGAAATGATCAATCCGAATACTATTGATCTGAATCTTCCTATTAATTGTTTACAGAAATTGTTTTTTTATGCATGCTCAAAACTTGCCTGTTATGTCAACAATTGCTCTTGCTGAATCAGGGACGGCATAACTTGGTGTGTTCAGAGGGTAAGATTGTGAGAATTCTTCATTTTCTTCATCTGAAATGTCAAGAAAAAGGCTCATTTCATATTATGCATTAACCTATTATGAAGAGAGAATATTTTAGACAGTTAGAGCTGTTTCATTTTCAGTTATAATATTAATTAAGTTGTGTTTGTTTGTTGATGTCTTATATCCAGAGCTGTCATATTTGATATAAATATTATATAACAAGTATAAGTATTAACTATTAGTTGCTCTTCCTCAAAATTATATTTGTGCAAATATATGTTTTCGAAATTTATCGCCAGGAAAAAGCCAAAATTTTACCTGTTTTCTGTAACTTATTATTTTGTAAAAAACATATCAAAAGGCTCATTTCAGTACTCTATTTTATGACTACATTTAAAGTTCCAAGAAATTTTCAATTTTGGCTACTATATGTCAAGCAATCATCCTTGTAGTCAGGGAGAATATTGAATATTAGTAGATAAACAATACTCTCCCTGACAATATAATATAAGCAATACTCTCCCTGACAATATAATATAAACAATACTAATATGAATATAAATAGATAAACAAATTTCGTTAGTATGTAAATAAGAGAATTACCTTGAGGGCAGAAAAGCACGCTCGTGACTTCTTCGTTAGGAAATCCTTCAGCCTGCAAATTATTATATGCAATTTAATCCTATTAAAAACACATAATATTATTAATATAATTAGACTGTAAAAAGAGCAAAATCTTTCTATCCTTAAATCTATATATCGCTTTCCTGTACAAATACGGAAGATAGTTTTACGGATATTTGAAAAGATGTCCAAAGAATATCATGGTGATTATCCTTTGTGTTGGTGAAAAACTTGAGTTCTATTTGGCGACAAAAGTAATGTTTACATAAAGCTTTTGTTGCATTAAAGTGCTATCTCCATTAGGATTTGTGAATTTCTTACATTTTCCCTCACCATGTTGGCAAATTTTTATGTAAACCACGAGGCTAAGCGAATGGAATCAGTCAAGTGAATACTATCTTGGGAACGGTATTTTGGATGAAGTTGTCTTACTGCCATTTGAGTGATATTTTGTTGCATTGTTTTGGAATTAATTGTTAATTGTTTGACTGCATATTGTTATCTCTTTTGCCTGCTTTTTGCCTCAAGCTCTCGCAAACAAACAACATCTTAGCATCTTCGTTCAAGCTCTCAACCATTTTGACATTCACTAACAGTAACTTTTTGGTTCCTGTGGGATAACAGCCTTTCCCACTTCATCCCTCACTGTCTCCATTCAAGTCCTTTTAATGGGGTTTTTCTTTTTCTTTAGGGAAAAAGCACTGATCTTGCTGAAATTCTTACCATAGATTCACTTTATGAGTTTTCCGTAAGATATGATTAGTAATTTTAACACTACTTTACCTCGATTTCAACGGATTGCGTAATGGCGTCCCTAGCATAGGAATCGTACACGGGTGAATCGCCGCACACTTGGCCAGAAGAGGCAGTTTGCGCTCGCACGGTTATGTTCTGAGCGCCAAGATTCATTCCTTTCAGTTTGATTGGTTGGCTGTTACTTGTTCTCGGCTGAATGCAAACCTCGGTATCAGATAAACCGCTTGCGACTGTAAAGCCATCAGATGGATCCACAGAAAGGGCTATCTATAAAGAAATGGGAAAGGCAAATTTTTATGGCGATTTTTAAATTTGAGTATGAAATAAAATAAAACAAATTGAAGCTGTCCACCCTAGCAATCTATTAACAAATCTAAAAGAAATTATTTTAACTATCAGCTGTTTTAATAAAATGGGAAGTAAAGTGACTGTATGTGACTAAGTAGGGGCAATATATGAGCAAATATACTATTAATTATACGCATTGATACTTAATAACTTACAAATTCAAGAAAGGAATTTTTAACCATTTGTTGGAGGTGATTATTAATCAGATGTAGTTAGATGGATTCATGTATTATAAATAGAATTTTGAATCAATAATCGTCAAGAAAAATAACTTTGATTTGTTTTGTGAAAATTTTTTTTTTGTTAAATCAACCTAGATAATAATAAATTTGCGTTTTTCAGAAAAATTATAAGAAAAGAATAATTACTAGCGTATTTTTCTTTTTACAAGAAATGCATTAAATCATTGATCAACCGTATTGAATGATATCATCTGAAATCATTACAACTAGATGAATAAATTTTTATACGATAACAGTCGACTATCAGTGTTGCGTTTGCACAATGGTAACTGCAGTTGTAGATTTAGGGTCTTAAATATAGTAAAATCAGAAATATATTTTCCCCCAGTACATGGCAAATGTAATGCAAAGTCTGATGAATGTCGGTTGTTTTTGGCCTGCTTGAAAAGAAAAAAATTGAAAAATGGGATTAATTTTGTAATTTGGTGGTGATTATATTTATTCAGAGTTTTTAAAGTCGGGAGGAAAAAAAAGATAAGAAAAGCGGCAAATCTTAATGATATGCCTTTCGAAATGAATGGACAAAAATATATAAAGCAAAAAAGTTGAAAAAGAGTTTTTTTTGTATTTTTTGTTACAATTCTTGGTACTTTTCCATTAGCCGGGAGCAGCAAGAAAACACCAAATAATGTAAAATTCCGCCAAATTTGCAGCCATGTGATCTATTTACTTAGTTTTGTCATTCGTTTCGCTTGGCGACTTGGCTCGCGTTTGGTTCACCATGACGAATGCGTCCGAATAATGGAAAAGTACCTAACCCTTTAATGGAACGACGAATTGAACGCACATTTACGAACAATTGCTGATAACACCTAAGTACAAAAATAATAATACGTGAAATGGATTTTTATTAAATACTTTTTTGCTTGCAGTTCCATGTCTTTTAAAATTTTGGTCTACCATCTCTCGGTCCATATATTTAAAAATCTCCACTTACCGGTAAAGCAGCATCGACATAACTGAAGAGCGAAACAACAACAGTGAACACCTCTCCTCTAGTGACAGTTACTGGCAGGGTGTAAGATATGAAGAAGGCCTGGAAGCCATCAATCGAAGTCGTGTCAGATATACCGAGGCCATCTTGTGCGCTTACGCAGGCAGCGCTTCCAATCCATTGGGTTATAGTGTCTGGAAGGGTGACTTTTTTTTTAAACATGCCGCCAGGACTGAAAAATGAATAATATTTAACAAAAACGAATCTTAATCCAAGCCATTTCAGAAATAATACAACGTAATGTCATCCTGTGCCTGTAACATTAAGTTATCTAACCGGTTGGAAGGGCACAGAGTGGAAGTAAGGAAAAAAAAAAAGGAAGAAATAAATAAAAACAATAACGAAAGAAAGAGACTACAAACCATCCAGGTATCTCCAGAGAGAATCCTATCGGTGTCAAATCCTACAAGACTGCATTCAATTTTTTGTGACGTAATAATAAGATGGAGGGAACAATAATAGTTAAACAAATATTGAACTATGAGTTAAATTTACAGGGAAATGGGAATACTAACTTAAAAGAAAATATTGATAAATTATATCGAGAACATCTCTATGACAAATAAACAATCACTGTTGAGTCAAAATCTGTAGCGTTGTCTGGGTTCAGTGGTTTTGTTTTCCTTCTTGAAAACAACACTTTTAATGGACTTTTGAGCACTTTGTAAGTTATAATTTTGACTGATTTTTACGATTACAGAAATAAATGGAATGTTATTCTATTCAATAGAATGCAATATGAAAAATTCTAATTTATTTCTGAAATATTCGTCTGTATTTTTATTTCTTATTATCTGTTCTGAACATGTATTTTCACTTGTTTAAGAGAGTTTTTATCTTTTATTTTGCATTAAAATATTTTTAGATGTAATAAATAATTATAATTGAGCGTATATTTAAAAATTTCAGATTCATGAATTATTGAATTTTACATGCTTATTTGTTAGATGTAAAATTTTCTTCTTCCAATATTCATAAAATATGGCTTTTAAAAATTATTACAACACTTTTTATGATCTAAGTTCATTTGATCATCTTAGATCTTGAAATGATCTTCGCAAACTTTTATTAAATTTTTACTTTCTCGTATATGTAGCTTGGAGAAAATATTGTAATTATAAAAAAATTTGAATCTTCACCAGAAATATTGACGACTTTTCAGTTTCTGATCTTCTCTGAAGAAAAAAATAGTTGATATAACGTTTGCCTGTCTTTAAATATATAACTCAAAAACGCTTTGATGAAAAAGGATGATATTTGGTACACAGACATCAAACTTTGAAAACCTTGAAATTTCAGAACTTTCTACATATCAATGAAATTATAAACCTGTTCAGGGAAAGCTGTACATCAGGTTCCTTATAGAAAAGGTAACCGATAATTACCAAATGAAATCCTAGGTAAATGAAATTAGTTTATAAAATTTAGCAATTAACACGTTAACTGCCAAGTAGAGATAACTCGTAGATTGCGTTCTTTTCTAGGACCAATCCATCTATGTTATTCGATGACATCTTCTCTATTACAGTTAAAATATAGCAAAGAAGGTGTCATATCATTAGATAGATGGCCCTGATATCAGAGGAGGGTAGTGGCTGATAACGTGTTAAAACGTAAATTCTGAGCAATATGTATTAAAACCGTCTGTCGTTTATTAATTATTGTGCTTAAATGTATACTTTCGCATGCATTTAAACGTAATAATTCATAATACTAATGATTTAAGTCAATGAAATTTAAGATGTGATCATTGACTTCCGTTTCAACTTCTAGTTTTTGTAAGAAAAAGGCGCCCAAAATATATACTTGTACTATTGATTAAATGAAAATGCAAAATCTTTGCCAAACAGCTCAGTTATTTTTCCCTCAATGCCTTGCAATCGCCAGCTTCCTTAAGCTGCGCAATTTCATGCTGTGGGCAATGAAACAGAGTTTTATTGAAGGCAGAACGTTTAAAGGGTAACACTACAGCAGAATTCGTGTTCATTTAATCATGTCTTAGTTCTTTTATACATTTTTTTTTATAAACAGTTAATAAGAAAACATCAAACTATTTTCAGAAACTCCAGATGAGGCTTTGCTATGAAAGTATTTCTTATGCATTCGTTTACGTAACAATATTGAAGAGAAGGATTAGGAAATTTCTTTGAAATTACGAAAAGAATTGAAAGACTTGAAACTAATACAGTTTATGAATATTCAAATTAAATAAACTGCTTATTAGAATTTTAAAAAATAGATTTTTATCTCTTTTCTTCGGAAATACCCACAAGAAATTTGTACCAAAAAATTCAGTTTTGATGAATCTATACTAATATTATAAATGTGTTTTTGTTACTGAATTATGTCCGCAAGAACGGCTGAACGGAATGGGATGAAATTTAGCTCAGAGACAGATTATAGTCAGGAATAGAACGTAGGCTTTTATTTCTTCTTGTTAATTCAGAGGTTATGACTGAAGACTTTCTGACTTATAAAAAAACACTTTTTATTTAACATCAGAAAAAATGGAACTATCAGCTACATAAATATGGATGGAATTCAAAATCACAATTTTTCTTCGTTGCCAGTTCCTTTAACTCAATAACAATTTAATTAATTAGAAAGGGCAACAGGAAGTGGGAAATACAAGATGAGTGGCAACACTCTCCCACCCTTTGTATTGCATGCAAACACTTTAAAGCAATACAAAACACAAGCAAAATTATAACACATTTAGATAAAAAAAATAAACAATCGTATACATGAGATTATAAAAGTAAAGATTAGACCAGTTCACAAATTCAGTCTTTTTACAGGAATTAATGGACGGCCATATCGAGATTTCTTTCCTTCTTCGAGAATATCAACTGCAGTAGGGCCCGGGTTTTGTGCAGAAAATTCAGTTCCTTGGTGGTCCTTGCTGATATGATCACTAGCACTAAGCTCCAGAGGATAAATTCGTTGAAGCGGTCGTATGATTTCACCACTGGCTAGGCGCAACTTGGCCACACGTTCCACACCGTCCTTCCCAGGAAACAATCTTCGAGGTATTGTACATTTAGGTTTCAGATGCATGGTTTTCTCCCATTGTCTGTATTTATGCTCAAGTTCTGAGGTTAACACTTCGTCCCAGCCTACTTTTCCTCTCCAAACTTCTTGCATAAGCAACTTTGGTAACAATAAAGCCGGAGTAGTAAAGCCAATTGGGTCGTAAATGCTGTTGATTACAGATAGAAGTACCCTTTTTGTAACTGGTTTATCTTGGGTACAATCTAAATTTGATGGTAACTTGCAAGAAAGTTCGTCTCTGATCCCATCCCAACTCAGACCAAGTACCATTTGTGCATTTTGATCTTCCTTAGAGTCATTAGAAGCCCAACAGCGCAATTCAAAAGCACATTCTTTCATTATTTCTATGGATTGAAATTTCAGTTGTTCCAATTCTTTAGCGTCGTTAACACTCGTCACCAAATTGTCCACATAGAATCCTTCCCGTAAATGACCAATTGTCTTCCTGAGGCTCTCTGTCTGGAATTTTTCTCGTTCTAGGTGGTAACTTATAGTGGCATTTAGCAGAAAAGGGCTAGAGGAAACACCGAAGACTACTCGACAATGACGATAAATTCTTATTTTTGAGCATTCAGTGTTCTCCCACCATAAAAATCTTAGGACATCTCTGTCTACAGGTCTCAAACGTATTTGTAGAAATGCTTGTTTTATATCTGCAATTACACCTATGGCACCAGAACGAAATCTCAGCAGTAGAGGCGGTATTTTTTGTATAAGACTTGGTCCCACACTTAAACGTTCATTCAAGGAGGCAAATCCCGGTTTCTTGAACGAAGCGTCGAATACTGGGCGAACCTTTGTGGTATTGCTTGAGGGCTTAATGACGGGTCTATGAGGAAGGTAATGGGCTTCCTTGGCTATTTCATCCATTGGAACAGCTTCTATAATGCCTTCTGATTCCCACTGTTTGAATACGTTATCGTAGGCTTCAAAGTAATTTTCGTTTATCAAACGCTTAGTTGCTGTACGAAGTCAGGATTCTGCTGCATCGCATTTATTATATAGAGCAGGATGTCCGGCTAACCATGGTAAAGCTACTTCATATCTTTGATCTTCACAGATCCTAATTGTTTCCTTAAAATGAGTCAATGTTTCTTCTTCAAGGAGGCTTTCATTTTTCTTCTCTATTGGATCTGTGATACTCAAAACTTCTAAGTCCCACATTTTAGGCATCTCCATATTTTGAAAGCTTAATGTGACTAGGTTAACAATTTGCTTTTTCTTTCCCAGTCCTAGAATTGTCCAACCCAGCAAGGTCTCAACTGCAGATACACCTGAAGATAATACCTCTATTCTCCCAGTCAAAATGCTTCCGAGTATATCAGCTCCCAGCAGAACGCGTATGGGTGGTGAATCTCTTCCGACATCTGTTAGTTTTATTCCTCGGGAAGCAAGCTCAGAAAGCAATTTACTATCATGGATTCTTGGCAAGGCTGAGCATATCCTTGGCTGCTCGAGAAGAGACAATGGAGTTGAATATTTACGATTTAAGCTTCCTACGTTTACGATGCATCTTTTATGCTCAGAAGCAGGAGAAATTACTCCTCCAAACAATCCTTGAGAAAATATTTCTCTTCCAGAGGGAGAAAGGTTTAGTTCTGCAGCTAAATTCTTTTCGATATAAGATCATTGTGATCCATCGTCCAACAATGCTCGAACACAGAATTCCTTATCTTTATTTCGTAGTTTGATCATGATGGTTTTAAGATATATTTCGTGTTCAGAGGGAAGATTTGTTAGCAATGTTTCTGTAGATTTCTTCTCATCATCGGTCGTACTGCTCTTAGACGAAACATTTTCTTTTCCCTTGTGTAGTTCTGGACATAGTAATACATAATGTCTCCGTTGGCAAATTAAACATCTCACATTACTGTGACACTTTCTTGCAATGTGTCCAGGCTTGAGGCAAAGAGACAGCATCTTTTCCTTATAAAGTGTGATTTTCTGTCTTCGTAACTCATCTCTGATAATTTTTGACAGTCTTTACTGAGATGAGAGCGGTTGCAGAAAATACAACTAAGTTTTGCTTCAGATGTGCTTGAAATTAACGAAGCCGCGGTGGGTTCATCTTTGTGTACCGATTTCTGACAATCTTTTCGTATACCACCATTTCCCTTATCTTTGCTGAATCCATCACGAGCTAAGCGGATCATTTCTTCTGATTCGACTTCATGGCGTAAAAAGCACATAAGTTTTTCCAGGGATCTCTGACTAGTAGCATCATCTGTATTTTCTGAAATTCTACTCCTTTCTCATGCTCGCAAAACATTTTCTGGCAAACATGACTCAATCAATGGCTCTAGAAAGTCAGCAAATTTTCCTTTTGTGCGCCCTAAGCTTTCCAATGCTCTTAATTTTGTCTCTAGTAAATCGTAGAGGGTGGCTAAATCAGGGGCATTCTTACCGGCCGTAGCATTTTTCAGAACCAGTGAAAGGAGATCGCGAACATATATTTGCACTCGTCCCGGCCAAATCTTAATTTTAGCTGTTGAACGACTTTCGGATAATTTTCAGCGGTTATTGGGAAACTGGGTATTAATCTAGCAGCTCTTGAATCAGGCACCATAGACTGGTATAAATACTGGAATTTGTCTATGGCAGTCAGTTCTTATGAGTCATGTATTTTTGAAAAAATGCTCCAAAATGTTAAATATTCTTTAGGATCACCCGAAAACATTTTTAATTCAAATTTAGGTAAATTTAATTTTACTGAATCACGCTCGACAGAACTTGACAAAGATCCAGAATCTTTATTTAATAGCGTTTCTATCTTTGATTTAATCTCAAGAAAAGTATCTCTATATTCTTCTGCCGCCTCAAAATCGGTTTCGTATTCATTAACAGTCTCAGTATTTTCTAAAAGTAATGACGAAATATTATTTTGAATCTCATCTAAACGTAAAAATTTATCTTGTAACTGAGCATTCAACACGTACAGCTTATCGCCATCCTTGGCGTCTACTTTCGTCGCCAAATATTCCTTCAACTTATTCACGGTAGCCGTAAACGAAGTTCTTAACGATTTTCGTTTTGTTTTCAAAGCATCCATATTTATAAATGCACTAAAAATAGTAACTTAAAATGATTCGTAATAGATTCTTAATTTCTGTTTATACTGAAGCAATGAAAGTGATTATATTTCCTTAAACTTTAATCACTTTGATCATCATAAACAGCATATCGTATACTTAAGCAGAAATTTAAATCATTCGTACCTGTACATCTTTTTAATTTCAAGTTCTTCAAATGCAGAGTACAAACTCTGTCCTGTCACCGGACGCCACTTTGTTATGACTGAAGACTTTTTGACTTATAAAAAAACACTTTTTATTTAACATCAGGAAAAATGGAACTATCAGCTACATAAATATGGATGGAATTCAAAATCACAATTTTTCTTCGTTGCCAGTTCCTTTAACTCAATAACAATTTAATTAATTAGAAAGGGCAACAGGAAGTGGGAAATACAAGATGAGTGGCAACATCAGGGGTTCATTTTTTCTTCATTAAAAACTAATTTTCACGCCAAAAAGCTGAGGCCAAATCCCGACAAAAATGAGTAAGACTCCAGTTTTTTCCCCCAACAGTAATGAGGTTAAGCTTAGTGGAATTTCGACCAATTATTTCAAATAATTACGCTTACTTTCTTAGTGTTTGATGCATTTAAAATCAAATGTTGTCGATCAATCGATCTTTCGCATTCATTCTGAAGTATTTTTAAATTAAAATAAAACAGAATAAAGGAAATAAAATATTTCTAATCCGCATTGCGTTACCCCAACTGGTGTAGGAAAGTCAGACACCCGCTTACGCCAACTGGCGTTAAAAATTCACGCGTGATTGTTGATAACTTTATTTTCATTTACCTTAAAAAGGATGTGTATTATTTCATTTACCTTAAAAAGGATGTGTATTATTTCATTTACCTTAAAAGTTTTAAAAGGATGTGTATTATATTGTTGTGGCTGTCTCAATTTCTATCAATAAATAAAAAGGATTTCATCGGACTTGATTTGCTGTTTTGCTTTATTTTGGGTATAAAATGCAAATAAATTGTTTTTATGGTAGTTGTGTGTATTTATTATTAAATCGTATTCATGTTATATATTTTTTCGCATATGCGTATACTTTTAAATGTATTATGTTTAGGTTAGATTTCATTTTTTTTTTTATTTGTCATTATTTGATAGATTTTATATATTTATATATTTTTATATATTTATGTATCAAAATTTAAATGCGAACAGAGGCGTGGGTAATAGCTAGTAGAAAAATACCGTTTCTTTAACATAAAATTGAGGAGGTGAGTTTGGCAGCATTCTTACCCCGTCATTTGCAACTGGAACAGCCAAGTTTCCGGGAAATAATCTCTGACACTCACAGCCGAATTGGTGACGGTCAACCTCTTGGCGTGAGCAACTGGAGCTGCTGCAGCTGCAGGACCGCTTGTTGAATCGTCTGCAATCAATCAATCAAGATTAAAGAATTCGGTATAGTAATGGATACAATATTCGGTATGATAATTTCAATTTTTTTTTTCAGTTTTTGAAATAATTCAGCAGCATATAGATACTGTACAATTTAAAATTATGCAAAAAATACGAATTTTTCGAAACTATTTAAATGAAAACAAGTCACGAGTAAACAATATGTTAAACAATACTGTAAAACATCACACATAACGTTTATGCTCCTTTGAGACGAGATTTTAAATTTAAAAAATTCTACGAAAAAATTATGAAAATTAATATTTTATTTGTCTAATTAAAGCCACTAGGAAAATATTAAAAAATTGTAATTTTTTTAAATATAATTTCTTTTCTTTAGCTTGATTTCTATTGAATTCGCAAATCAATTTTTTTCTCTTTTATATATTTTAGGTTTAGGAAAATTTTAACAAAGGTATTTTCTAAGAAAATACGCCCATTTAATATTAGGAGATATTACAGTAAGTTAATGGATTAATTCAAATTAAATTTTGAAAAATTCAGGAGTGGCCACCTTGAAGTGAATAAAAGAAATTGGAGCACAAACTTTATAATATTTATAATAATGAACAATAAAATATCTTAGATTACAAAATGTAGAAAATAAAAATAATTGGCACATAAAAAGTTTTCTGATTAAAGAATTAATTATTTTTATTTAGTTCATTTATCAAAATGTGTTTATTAATTTCTAGTCGTGTTTGGTAATCAGTGGTATTCTTTCCTTTTTAAATACAATAGAGATATACAACAACAAAGGAGATTGTCCCTCATTTCCAATAAGTGCCCCGATAAATACATGTCATGAAACTTCCAATCACTATATTCATGTATCACTGTTATGGTTCTGTCCATAAATTTGATTCCTTAATTTTAAACTTTCAGAGAAGCTTTATTTAATGAACTATGGTGATATTAAAATAGAACGGAAAATGGCTCCTTGATTAAAATCATAACATTTGCAGAATAGTTTTGCTACAGACAAAACAAACAACAATAAAAAAACACCAGTGTTAAGAAATATTATTACCAGTCAGAGAGAAACACAATATCTGAAATGGTGCATACTATTTTATATTTTTACTTTATTTAAATGCTATTACAACAAAAATAGCTCCACAAAAATTTTGAATTTGCAACTAAAAGAGCGCATTAGAAGTTTCAAAAATATATTCAATACGAAATCAATTTTAAATAATTGCTCAATTAACGAATATATTTTAGAAAATAAATTAATCACATAATGAAAGGTCCTTAATCAACCAATGTTGATTATTGTATTCGGACATTTAAATAAATATCAAACCTAATTACTCTGCAGCTCCAAAGAAGATATAAAAATTACTGATAGGCGGAAAACGCTGATTTATTTGATGATAATAAAATTAAAATCAGTATGTGATGTACATTTTCAGAGGAATAATGTTTCTTGGTAAAACGGTTATTTTAAAAATTTTAATTATTGAACATTAGCCTTTTTTCCATAGCAGGAAGATTTGTTTCCTTTTCGAACTCTTTAAAAAATACTTTCAAGTATTTAGAAATTTTGTGCAAAATGCATTGCTTTTTACCAAAAGTAAAGGTGTAAAATAATGCAGAAACTCAAACGATGAAGTAAAAGAATTACCTGGGAAATCTTCACCAGTTTCGTATTCACCAGTTTCATATTCTGCAGTTAAATATTCTCCCGTCACATAGTCATCATACGTGTCTCCTCCATTGCCTGTACAAGGGCGGCTAAACAATATTAAATTGCTGATCACCAGGAACCCTGCTTCCTAAAAGGGAAATATTATCAAATGAAAAACAATAAATTGAATTAAAAAATGTATTAGTTATGAAAAGCTGTATTATCGGGAATAATATTAATAACAAAATTCCTGAAAAGCATCAATTGTGAGATGACATGATAAAACTATACAAAAAATATGCCATATTAACTATTGTACTTCTTTCACTCATGATGTTGAAAATTATATATCCTGCTTCTATTTTTTTAGCACATTTAAATGTGATTTTGTTTTGCACAACACATTTACTTTCTTATTAGGAGTACTAAGCATAATTAGAAATGAAAGATTATGAAAGATTATTAAATATTGTGCAGTATAGATTTTAATACTTTATATGTGTTACTACTATTTAAGAAAAGGAATGAAATGTAATTCTGATAATGCAAATTACCGAAACCAAACAGTCAAACGTATCGTAAAATATATTTTTTATTGATATATATATTGTTACCATTGAATACAGTTGACTGAGGGTAAAAATGTTTTCAAATCATTAAAATTTCGTTTGAGATTGAGAAGCCTTAAAAGAATTATTTTATTACTTTATATAAGACTAGCCGCCTTTGGTAACCAACGGGTTCACCAGCATTAATACTCTGTAAAATGTTAAATTAACATATTATGTAATTTGTTGTCATGATAGGTCTTTGAGCAAAATATTTTGAAACCGAATTTTGATTGCAATATATATATATATATGTGTGTGTGTGTGTGCCTAATTTTCTATTAACACCCGTAAAATTCAATTTAAAATTAAATGGGAACTGATGAAGCTGCCATTAGTATATAAACGTTTTTTAATGAATCCAAGCATGTCTTTTTTTTCTTTAAAAAATGAGAATTGAAATCAGATACTTTCGGTATTAAAATCTTAAATTCACTACAGAATAATTTTCATAATTTTCATGATACCCTAAAGATTTATTCAACGAAAATGTACTGGATTCAATGAAAGATTCATTTCCTATCTTCATTTTCAAAAGGATATAAACGGCTGTCAACAATAATGTATTATATTTTCGGTTTATAAACATTTTTTGCAATATTACAAAGTTTAATTTTAAACAGTCCTTTGGTCCCCTGGAATCATATTCTGTAAATTCTCTTAACGCTCCAATTTTTAAATAAATAAATAACCATTTCTGTCTTCTGAAATCTGATCGCTTTATTTTAAGTTTTGAATTTTACAATATTAGAGCAATCGATATTTTCATAATCTAAGCCAATCACTGTGAAAAAACTCTCAGAGATGAATGACTTTATTTTGAGACCGTGGAAGAATTGTTCTAATATCAACTGTTTTTATAGAACAGTGGCATTTTTATAAATCGATCAGCTTTAGTGATTGATTTAATTGCTTAGAGTGCACGTCTTTTTATTTCAGATTTTCTCAAATAGAAGTCTCAGGAATATTTTGTTAAATATTTTTCACAAAGTTGAAGATACATGCAAAAATAAAAAATGGTAATTCATCAGCATTTATTGACTCCTTTGACAGAAAATACATTTATTTATTTTGTTTAGATCATTGGTTAACAGATATAAGTCTATTACTAAATATTTAGAAACTAGTCATTAGGTCTTGAATTGAAAAGATATATATTAAGCCATATTTGCTTTAAATAAAACTGTTTAATTGAATTTGTGATATAGATATTGAAAAAGATCATAGAAAACGTTTCCTTGAATTTACTTTTTAAAAACTGCCATATTTCATTTCATATAGACACGGGCTGAAAATTGCAATTTTATATGTTTAAATTAGGTATGATAGTGAAATAATTTTTTTTAAATATTTTGAACTTTTGCAATATAATTGCAATGTGATGATAAAACTTAATTCAAAGTTTTTTCCTTAATGTGCAAAGTGCACTTATAACTTACAATTTATTTTATTATTATTATTATTTTTTGCGAAATAAATTTTTGAAAAATATGATTAAATGATCTTTTAAAATTCGTTAAAAATAAAAATTTGATTTGATGGTTAAAGCCTTTCCTTTGTTGAAAAGAGTTTTCTTTGTACTTAAATGCTACGCAAAAAATTTATTTTATGCTATAATATTTTTGGAAATTTTACAGGTGAAATTCCGAAATTTCATTAAATGTTTAATTAATAATTTGTTTAAAATAAAAAATACAAAAAATCATCCCTAGTTGTTCATTACCGACCCCCCAAGGTGTACAGGGCCAAACTGGGTTGTTTTAGGTCAAACGGTCTGGCATGTAGAATGACAACACACACACACAATCAACTATTTAATACTACAAAGGACGAGCTATCATATACTGAAACTAGTTAAAACATTTTAAGAATTAAAATTGAAAAAATTATTTGAAAAACACTTATCTATTTTATATATAAATTTTATCGTAATTGCTTCCTACATTTTATTACTAAATGTATAAAAATGGTTTTCAAACGGGTATAAATAGATTTACTTATAATTATTTAATTTCTTTAAAGATATGACAGTTGACTAAATCTTAAAAATGACAAGTTAGAAAAGGGTATATTTGAAAGTTATGATTTTTAAATTACGAAATTGATCACGAATCAATGTAAATTTGTATCAAAAATTAATTTAAAATCGTAAATATTTAGATTGGAAATATTTTTTATATTGCAACAGACTTCTTTAAAATTCATAGAAACCTATATTTTTTAATTAGATTAATACTGAAATTCATTACTATTAATTCAAATGAAAAACTAAAATATTGCATATATTTTTTATTGAATTATTTCATTTTCTATAAATTCAATATAAATGATTACCTGAAAAGCTGCATAAGAATCTTCATATGATGAAGCATGGTAGGAATCAGGGGATGAATTGACTTGTGTAGCCTTGGTTGAAAGTCCTGTAAAATCAAGGTATTTAAACAGGGAGTCCAGGTTTAATATTATATACCTAATACAAAGAATTCTCTGGTAAACTTCAATGAAATAAAAGAGTTAATGCTATATTGCGGAGCCATTCATGCATGAAATATCACAAAAAAGAAAAAAAAAGTTTTAAAGTTTTAATATATATTGTTGAAATCTCATAGCAACAGTAAATTAATAATACAATTGAAATTATGAAATCCGTTACCAGTCTAAATATAAGTTATTAATCATCATTTACCTGGTTGCGATTTCATGGAGTCACATAAATCATATGACGTATAATATTCATTTGTGTTGAGATCTTCAAGTAGTTGGAATACCTTAAAAACATCAATAAATGTCATTAAAATAGTTTTTCTGTAAATAATATACGAAATATAAATTATGAAATCAGATATTCACTCTGTCTTTCGTCAATTGGTCATTCGAGTCCAGAAGGTTTACGCTTTTATCCACTACTCTAACACCACACAGGGAATTCGGCGAAGAAGTAATTTGATAGGCAGTTGAAGTTCCTGGTTGCTTTTCCATACTTGAGAACATGAAGGTAACCTGTGAGTGAAATGCACAAAACAATTATTTATTTGAAAGTTTTTGAAATGTTACTGATTTGATATTTTGTTAGTAGTTTTTTCAACAATTTTTTCGCCGAAAGTGGTTATTTTCTGTAATTCATAAGAATTTGTTTCATTGAAAAGTTTTCGTAATGTTGGACGCTATAAAGCTAAGTTCAGCAATTTGGGATAAATTTACTCCGTTCAGAAAATAATGTATCGATTAATAGATTAATCAATTCTGATTTTTATGTAATCAACAAAACTGAAGTGTTTATTGCCGATGAATAAAGTAGGAGGTTAATCATTTATAGACTAATGCAGTTGGAAAGGGCTTTATACATATATTTAAATTTAAAGTACTTATTGCGGCTGATAGAAATATGATATTATTTGTTACAATATAAAAAATGTCTATTTATTCTTCCGTAAAAATACAGAATTTCATTTGCAAACCATTGAAAAAAAGTGTCTATTGCTTGTGGTTAAAATAGGAGACGAAACAAGCGTTTATATTTAAAAAAATGCCTTGATAGCAACAGGTAGTTTTTACTATTTTTACTATTTTAAAGCTGTAAGGCTTTTGATATTAAATGGCATTTCGCTAATTAATTTATTAATATTCAAATAATGAATTAATTCGCTAATTAATTTATTCATATTCATATAAGATTTAGAGTTGGATATAAGATAAAATGAGAGACAAATTAATTTGGTGTTTATTTTTTATACAAAATCGAGTTATAATACTTAAAAATTTTCTCAAAGAGTTTATTCTTTTATTTACAAAACAGAAATATGTGATTTATGTCCAACAAAACGATGACTACTTTGATGATTATAGAACGCACAATTTATGTTATTTGTCAATAATAAAAATATGAACTCGTAAAAAAATCGAATGTAAGGTCGAAGATACTTAAAACGTTATACATAGAAATTTTAAAATGAGTTATATTTATTCATTAATTTCCTTTGGACTTTAACGTAGAAAGTGTTTGAAAAAAAATCGTTTATTGTAATAGTTGCTTATCTTACCTTATTCTTAAAGCATTTTTCAACCTGAATTTTTTGCGAATCTGCGACTGTCTCTCTATCTTCTCGAACATAGAAAACGAGCAAAGTGAAGGATGATGATAAATCGGCATCTATATCGATAGGAATATATGCTTCCCCTATTGGTGGAATGTATCTACGTGCAGAAAAAAGGAAGTGCATTTTAATTTATACAATTAACGCTTTGCAAATGTTATCTATTGAATTATTGTTTATATATTCAACTAGCTGGTACGCGGCACGTTGTTGCCGCAGAAAAAATAATCTTGGAAACATCGATTGGAATTTGAAATAACAATCTTGTTTAATTAAGAGTGATAGGAAGAATGATATTCATTTTCTTATCAACAGTAAATACATTCATTGAAATGGAAAGATACGTAAAAGAAAAGCATAAATAGTATTTTATTCTAATTTTATTATGTTATTCTATAAACAAATGCACATTTTCTTGCAGTAGATTTGAGCATTTTACTATAATATTTTCGGAAGTTTCAGCGAAAAACGCTAAAATTTTATAAAATGTTTTGTTAAAATTTCCAAAATTACACGATTGGTTGCCCTAATATCTTCTCGCTCACTTCCTAATAAAACTATTCCTTCAGAGAAAGACTTACATCGCGCACAACAGCTCCAAAATATTAACATCTAGCTTGAATTGAGCATCTTTACTGAATCTGTTGTGTCTTGGAGATTTATTTGGTGGTTAATCCATTGTTAATAGATTCATTAAATGGATCTTAAAACATTTTTTTTATACTTTAGATGATCCTATTATGTCTATAACCTTCGCATGCAAGCAATATGTTGTCGAAGTTTTAACGATATCGGATGAGAAGTACTGCAGCGCACAAGAGACACACAGACAAACATTCATTTTTATTTATTTAGATTATTTGTTTATTCCATTAGATATTTATATGATTCGCCCTGCTTACCTTGATTCTCTGGCACTTGGACAATATTCTTCCTCAGACGATGAGTCCTGGGTTGATGAAGGCTCAGGTACTGGAACAAGTTGAGTCTCTGAACCATCAATGATTTCATTTTCTTTCTCATACTTGCTCGAGACATCGTTTTGAGTATTGAAAGTTACGTTCTGGACACCATTACTAACAACCTGTCCTTGCTTTAATATCTACAATAAATATATTCTTCTTCAAAGACATGATCTTGAATATTGAGTTATATGTATATAGCACCAATTACTCACAAATTTCCCTTAGTTGCTTCGGATAAGAAGCAATCCTATTTTATGGTGCATTCAGTCTTTTTTGAAACCTGTCGTGTCTACTTTATACCATTATAATGTTGAATTATACTAATAAAGCCTAATATAAAATTAACAATTCGTTTTATTTCTACAATATTTGAGCCTTCAACCTGTATAAAGATTTTAAAAGCATGGCTTTCGTTTGGATAATAATTTTAATATAGTATCTTATGAAACTCATTTATTTTGTCATTGGCTATATTTTTATTAAAGATTTTAAATGAAAGAATCATTAATTATATAAATAAACAAAAATATACATAAAATTGTAAAAAAAAGATTTAAATAGCCATGCATATAAATATAAAAATAGATTTCCATCGTGTTGAAAAAATACAATTTCTTTAATGTGCCTTATCATTTTTTTACACTTTACTCAAATAAAGTAAAACCCGAGCCAATTAATTTTTTATCCATTTAATAAAACACTGATTTTCTTAATATAAATTTTGACAGAGAGAAAGTTTGGGGTAAATGCATCCTTATGATCATCATTCAGTTAATATAATTTCTAATTATTATATAATGCATATAATCTTATAACAGAATAGCTATATTATCAAAAAAGTTATTGTATTAAGAATTAATTAGTTTATTACAAGTATTAATCCCCTTTTTTAATCCCTGTAATCATTGCTGACTTTTGATGCTGTATTTAAATGGTTTTGCTGTATAGGCAATAAATTGTGTTGTGTTTGCATACTGTCGTCAATTTATATTATAGTATTTTAGAAAGACATGTAATCATTCAATCGAGATTTACGATCACTTTAATAAATTTTATCTCACTCAGTAAATTTCTTTTCGTGAAATAAATAAATAAATGTTAAAAAATGTATAAAATTTTAGTGTAAAATAAATTAATACGATCAATTTAATTTAGATAGGAATGAGTTAAATCGTTACAAATTGATTAATTAAAATTTTTCTTGTAATTTTTTAAATGTCTAATGCAATCTGAGACCTTTTAAGAATATTGAATTCACACGTAAGGGCTTTTGGTACCCCTATACCACAGCGAAGACAAATTGGTGTGGATAATAATCCTTCGGTTGATTGCTGAACTTTTTATAAAAAGACTATGCATATTGTATTAAAATACATAACGTACATAATAAAAAGATTATGCATTAAAGATTTAGACACTTATTTACACAAGTCTACAAGATTAAGAACACAAGTCTTCTCGAATTTAACTGAAATTTTAATTAACGTATCTTACCATACGGCGAAGGCTAATTACTAATTTACCTAAGCATACGGAGAAAAGTACCTGATAGTGTAATTTGAATTCGGAGTTTTCTTTAGAAGTAAACAAAACTCTGACGTTTTTCTGAGTACCACAAGGCAGCGGCTCACTGATTGTTTCCAACTGCAAGAAGCTTCCAGATGGAGAATAGAAAGGACTCAAATTAGCAAAATCTGTTGGCTGGCTCAAATCAGTGCTGTCTCTCGTGTATTTCAAAGATTTAGCCTAGACAAAAAGAAAAGACATTCGGTTATAAATAAACTTCAAATAGAGAAGAAATTCAACCTGCTTATTTATTTGAAAAAATGCTAATAAAATATGTGTTTTATAATTTCAATTAGAAAGTTAGAGACTTTTTCATTTGGAATGATTAATAGAGTATACAGGGTAGTAAGAAATGAGTTACCCAATTCTGAGGGCTCTAAAATGCGTTATATTAGTCTAAAGCTTTAACTACTGATTATCATGATTAGCTTTACATTTATTCAATACAAAATATTAGTACAAAAATTCGCCGTTATATGGTGTTGTAAAATCATTTAATATGGTTTATAGTTGATAAATAAAGTTAAATTCAAAATGCTCAATATATCCCCCTTCATTTTTAACAATATGCTCTAATTGGAGAGCCATATTTTCTTTGGAAGACCGGAGTGAGTCGGTCGGAATATTAAGAATATGGCATCGAATGTGTCCTTCAGATCTGGAAGAGGCGATGGCCTTTGACAGTAGATTTTGTCCTTTAATAACCCCACAGCTAAAAGTCTCAAAGGGTAATGCCTGGTGGGCGAGGAGGCCATGTTATTGGAAAATGATGGTTGATAACTCCTGCTTCTACGAAATTCTGTATTAACAAACATTTTACACAATGATCAATATGAGGTGGTACACCATTCTGCATGAAAATGATGTTTTAAAAGCCCCCCCCCGCAGCAAAAAAGTTGGGATTGCAAAATCCCTCAGAATATCAGGATACCAATGTTCTGTGACGGAGCAGGTTTGGATTCTGTTTGAAGTTAGCTCGGGAAAGAAATATAGTTCAATGATAAAGGAAGCTGTAAAACCACACCCTACTGTCCCTTTTTCAGGACGCAAGAGTTGTTTCTAGATAACGTGAAGGTTTTCCTCTCCCCAAATTCCACAGTTGTGGGGGTTAAATTGCCCATTGAAATAAAAGAGGGTCTAAATTCCACAGAATATCTCATGGTCAAGTGGTGTCAACCATTAATCGATATTGTTGATGTGCAAATCAATTAATCAATTAATTAACAATATTGTAGATGATGGCTTCACTGAAGTGCAAAAGTTTTACAGCCGTCTTAGTCCCCAATCTGCAACAGGTGCACACAGACTTGATTTTGTGTGGAAAGAAATACAAACGGTTGGTTTCAAAGACCGCTATAGCAATATTTTTGATGCTAGATGATATGATTTTTTTTCTCCACTTGGAAGAATGTCAAGTTGTTCATTTTTTTCTCAAATTTCTGAATCATCTTGTGTAGAGCACCTGGAGACATTGAACCTCTTCGTATCTGCTAAATACGAAGAAATTACTTTAGGGCTACAATGGAGTTTTATTGGTACTGGTAGAACAATTTCACCAGTAACGCTTTTCTTTCAACGTAGGTATAAGGAAAAGAGAAAAAATTAATGTTACTGTAGAATTTTTCTTCGATTCCTCCAAAGAAAAATGGTAGTAGACATGCTCTGTAACGCAAATTATGTTTCATATTTTCAATATATACGAATAAATGCCATTTTTGTTACTGCTCCATCTGTTGGTAAATTTGTGCACAGTTTTTTAAAATTAATAAATGTAAAGTGCATTATCTGAATAGTCTGTAGTTCAAATTTTATTTTATTTGGACCAATAAAATGCATTTTAGAGCCCTCCAATGTGGGTAACTTATTTCTTGCAAACCCAGTACATGTACAATGTAAAGTGTGATCATCATTGTTATGTCTATATAAACATCCACATATTGTAATAATATTTTTCTCAGACAATTCAGGCAGAAAAATAGCTTCAAAAGAACAATATATGTATCTGTGACCTGACACAAACCTGTTTCTATTTTTTGTACCTATTCTCTAAAAGTGCAAATGGTACAAAAGTAGAACTGACACAAGAGAGTATTAAACTGTAATGAAGAATGTGAGTGACGGATGCAATGAATGATTTTTCACTTTTAAATGCGATGTATTCTTAATATAAATGTAATATTGTTTGATAGATAAAGTCGTCATATTTTTTGTCATTATGTGATCTATGTCCAAGAAAACAAGTCACGACAATTCCACATCTATGCCGAATCCATATCTCAGAAACTGCCTGTGCTAAATTAATAGAAAATGCAAAGGATTCTTATTACGAGATCCATTCCTTAAAGGACGGATGTTTTGCCATGTATTAATCTCTGGGATCTCTAAATATCGTACAATTACATGCATTTTGGCATATCTGTGCAATTGAGAGGCAAAAATGGATATCTCGTTGGAAGGTGTTGTCTGCATGTCATTGCAGGAACTATGCTAGCAGCTTGAATTAGAAATAAGGAATTCTAGAGTCTATAATCTATGTCTATAATTTTTTGGTGATGTTTAGGATTTTAGGATTCACCAAAATATCTTCAGTGAGCGTCTTATATTTTAAATGATAAAACTTTAAAATATTTTGATAATTTTGAGGTGATACAATTTTCTGTGGAAGCCAATCCTACTTACGTCTAAGTCGATTGACACCGAATCTACGTTTTGAGGAATGATCGTAAACTTGATAATGCCACTGTCATTTGATGTATAATTACTACAATATTTGGTTTTTCTAGTGGACAACCAATTGTCGATTACTCTTTTTCTGGTCACAGTTGCGCAGATTTCAACAGGCTCTCCAGGAGCAGGAGTGCCATCAGGATTGGTTACTTTTAACTACAAGAAAAAAGGATTTCAATATAAAAAAATTATAAAACGAATTTTGAAATTATGAAAATAATTTGAAAATCTAGAATTTTGTTCTTTTATTAAATGAACACACTTGTCCGTTATACGGTAAACCTGGTTTATAAAATTCTCCCTGATTCTCTCCAGTGTTGAAGTCAAGATTCAGAGGTGAATAACTTCGGCTTAAATATTGAGTTTCGTTTATTTGTGTACCTGAAATAATGAAAAAAAAGCATTAAGATACCTGAAAACTGAAAAAACTGAATTTTATAATCGAAAAAATATATTTCTTGTTTAGATATAACAATGTAATTAATATATCTTAATAATTTTTTTAATTAATTTTTATGAAACTTCTTTTTTATTGGAATATTGTCGTAACAACGTCTATTTATACATTATTAGATTTATGATATTAAAGTTATTGAACTGTTTAAAAGTGTGTGGGTAAAATTTAGAGAACTGAGTAAAATTGACTTGTGAGTTAGTGACATGAGTACGATTTACCTGTTCCTTGTTCTACCACATTCGCTCTAACCATCACTCTTTTATAGCGGTGATTTCCATCAGGATCAATTGAAGATACTTGCACAGTATAATTGTAACAACCATCAAGCTAGATATGGTGTGAAAACAGAAACTGATTAAAAATTCTCAAATTAGTCTTAGGGAAGAATAAAATTCGAAAAAAAAAAAGAATTTCAATTTTTTTTCTGGAAAAGTAATTAAATCAGATATACTGATAAAACTTATCCATTGAGAGTTAAAATTACCTGAACGGAATCCTGTAAGATTGGAGTTCTGGAATAGGATGATTCATATGAATACATCTCAAGCGAGGTATTCACATTTAATATACCTTTTACGGGTTCACCATATGTGTACCTACAAAAAGGATTATTATAAAATCAACATGCAGAAAAATGCAGTGTTCTTACAAATCATAAACTTAACGAAAGCTTTAGATTGAAATACATTTTAGGAAGGAAGGAAAAAATGATTAATACATTCTAAACTTATTATGCTTGATAAAAGATACTGTCACCGTAAATTAAGTATTCATTCTAAAATTCAGGAAAAGGAGACAGAATGCCAAGCATAAAAGTTATCTTTAGAGATAGTGCATTGGAATATCACTACGAGTAACCATCAGAGCAGAGTTCTTATTTACAATTCCATATGAAGTAGTTTGTGAATATGAGTATAATCTCTAAATTTAACTCAAGTCTCTTAAAAAGGATTCAATAATATTTCATTTTATTTTGACTTTTAAACGTAATGATTGTTTTAAAATCATACGCTATCAATGAATTTTTTACTATAAGAGAACGATTAAAAAGTATCAAGAATTCTAGATCCAATTTTCATATAATTTTAAATCACTTCTTTTTTTTAATTGATTTTTCAAAATCATTGTCTTCAAATTTTGGATGAGTTTTGGAATGGTAAAAAATTACAATCACATGATTTTTCTGTTAATCTTTTTTCACGGAAACAGGGAAGTGTAAAGAATAAAAGTCTTTACTTGTCGAGAATGATTTGTTCTGGAAAGCTTAAAGAAAAAAAATGACGTTATACGAATATTGAAAAGGATAAACCGACACTAAGCCAATTGAGGAGATTTTTTAAATTTCCTGTGTAGAAGAACGTGAGAAAGAAAATCTTTCAGAAGCTAATTTGATAAAACAATTAATCGGATAACTCTCATGTTTTTTTAAAATACGAATGGCTTACTTTTAATTTCAAAGATAAAAACACTAATTTTTTTTTACGAACATTAACCGGAGACCATCAAAAGTAGGACATTTTTCTGCGAATACGAAACGCCTGATTTCTGTGCACAAGACATATGAACTGAAAGTGCGGGAAATGCGATAAGAAAAGAAATATTTCGTGATTATTAGGTATATGAATCAGTTTCTCAATCTACTCATATGAATATGTTTCTCTCATTCGAAATAATTCAAACTTTTTGATATAAACAATTCAAAAGTATCAAAGATTGCACCACAGCATTTCCATAATAAAGTTTATTATTATGTATGTTTGTCTACTTTTAACACTTTGACTGCTGTGTACAAGATAACTCGTAGATTGCGTTCTTTTCTAGGGCCAAACCATCTATGGTATTAGATGACAACTTCTCTACTACAGTCAAAAGATAGCAAAGAAGGGGTCATCTCATAAGATAGATGGTTTTGATATCAGGTGAGGGCAGTGGCAGTGAACATGTTAAAAAATAGCATTTTAAATTTCTTTTAAGAGGATGCTATCTTTATTTATCCTACTCTCAGGTGCTTAACGTTTTTGAAATGTTTATCCTTTTTCACGTACTTTTGCATATCTGCGAGTGGAGAAATGCTCATCAATAGGCTGAAAATTACAATCATAATAAATTACTATGAATGATAATTTTTCGAAGTGAAATGACAAAATATCTTACTCAGCACAAATAGATATTGGGATCGATTCGGCATTTTCAAGAACAAATGAGGGGAATTTGATGGAGACGCTAAATTTTGGAAGTTCTGAAAAATAAACAAAATGAAATTGCAACAATGTTAACTCAATCGAATGAAAATGATATTTGTATGTATACAAATTAAAAATAACATACTATCACAAAGAAGAAAAGGATTTTAAATTTAAAGGTGTTCTCGGATTTTAAAAAATTAACTATTTAATTGTTTTATTGCATTTGAAGGCAATTAATTTGAATGAGGACTTGCTGATGTTTTTTTTTCTGAGTTTCATTGTGCTGATTTAATTTCTTAACTACCTTTAGAAGTCTGCCATTGTATAAAATAATGACAATTAGCTGTGCAGCAAGCAAAGATTGTCTTTTTATCAAACTAAATTAAAGACGATATGCATTTGACTAGTAAAAACCGAACAATAAGAATTGCATCACCTGGATTTATTAATCTTAGGAATGAGAAGATGGAAGGAAAATCTCTAATTTCTAAACAATATATTTCTTGCGCAAATTTCACTTGAAATGTATTTAACGACCAACGCCGACTGTAATTATGTAGTGATAGATGGAAACATGTTTAAAGCATGTGGTCCAAATGATTTTTTTTTACTTGTTTGATTTGTATATATGAGTGTTTGATAATATTCTTTTCAAGATATCGATTTAGAGATGTCATGGTTTGATCTTCATTTGTAGTTTGTAGTGCATTGTAATTGATTTGTTAAAAATAACATGAATTCAGTTCTTGTATAAGATGATTGTAATTGATATGTCGCTTAGATGGTTGATTTATTACGTTGCTGGTGTCCATTCTGATTGCATCAGAAGATTGGACAATGAAATCAAGACCTTGCAGCTATGCACATTTTGAGATCTGCAAAATATTGAGTGAAGATTAAACAGATAAATATCCTTTACTAACCGTCTGGAATTCAGTGGAAGATAGTTGCGTGATTCTGGCTGGAGATGTTTACAAGAATGGGCAGTAGTAGTACAGAAACAAAATTCAAAAATATTATTAATTGCTTGAGTTGAACACTTTCCAAATACAGTTTCTGAGATAATAATGAATTAATCTTTCAAAAAGAGTAAAAAGTAATAAAAAGAAATTCCAGACCCAATATATATATACACTGATGGAAAAAAAATCCCAACACTAGGAAGGAGCTGTGCTAGATAGACGAAATTTGGTAGGTGGGTTTATACATCTGAAAGATGACGTAGATTCAAATTCTAGCTACGCGCATAAGTGTGGCGCTAGTAGCTACACTATGAACATGCAAATGAGGTTTGCTTTAAATAAGCGCTGTCAGGTTCGTGATCGTTATTTACAGTTGAAATTTGACGTAGAGAATTAATGTTAGTCAAGGATGCCTCCGAGAAAACGAAGAAGCCATTATCGACAGCTCACTGAGTTTGAACGAGGTCGTGTTGTAGGGCTACGAGAAGGTGGGTTTTCTTTCCGCGATATTGTTGAAAGACTTAGCAGGAATTTATCCACTGTGTATGAGTATTGGCGGCAGTGGTCAAGGGAAGGTACTGCCTCAAGAAGACCAGGTTTCGGGCGGCAACGTGGTACTACTGAGAGGGAAGACCGTCGTATTCGGCGTATGGCTGTGGCTAATCGTACTGCGTCTGCAGCTGAAATTCGAGCTGCAGTTGGCACCACAGTGACACAACAAACTGTTACAATTACTTCAAGGACAGCTCCGAGCAGACGTCCTGTACAGTGCATCCCACTGACTCCAAACCACTGCCGTCTGCGACGTGAGTGGTGTCAAGCTAGAGCTCATTGGAGGATGGAGTGGAGATCTGTTGTGTTTTCTGATGAAAGCCGGTTCTGCCTTGGTCGCAGTGATAGCCGTTTGTTGGTTAGAAGGAGCCAAGTGAACGCCTGCTAGTGACCTGTCTGCGGCCTAGACACACAGGGCCTAATCCTGGTGTTATGGTTTGGGGAGCAATTTCGAATGACAGCAGGAGCCCTCTCGTGGTTATTCCACGCACCTTGACTGCAAATTTGTACGTCAGTCTAGTGATACAACCTGTTGTGTTGCCATTCATGAACAGCATTCAAGGGGGTGTTTTTCATCAGGATAACGCTCGCCCTCATACCGCTGTTGTAGCCCAACATGCTCTACAGAGTGTCGACATGTTGCCTTGGCCTACTAGATCACCAGATTTTTCTCCAATCGAGCACGTATGGGACATCTTTGGACGACAACTCCAGCGTCATCCACAACCGGCATTAACCGTCCCTGCACCGCCCAAGTACCACAGGCATGGAACTCCATCCCACAAACTGATATCCGACACCTGTACGACACAATGCATGCACGTTTGCATGCTTGCATTCAAAATTCTGGCGGTTACACTGGTTACTAATGTACCAACATTTCACATTTGAAATGGCTCTACCTGTGATCTTGAAACTTTAATTTATTAAATATGTTACCTAGACAAATGTATTCTTGAAATTTCATTACTGTACAATAATTTTTTCTTGGTTTTGGGATTTTTTTTCCATCAGTGTATATTCTAATTTATGTTGTATAGTATTATAATTCAACTGTATGTTCAACTTATAACAATCTATTTTGGTATGAAATTTTTCATGATATTATTTAATGTAATAAAATGTTATGCTCTATTATATATTATGTATGTATTATATCCCACGGAATTATCTTGTTTTTGCCAGCATTTGTTCTGTAGCTGGAATTGTAAAAGGTTGCATAACTTCCAAGAGGACGATAATTAATACAGTTTTTCTGATCAGCGCCATATGTCGTCGACACAACTATTAATCATTCAGAGGGACTAACAGTTTATTACTCTATTTATCACTAACCATCATTGATTAAAGATGTGTTTCGCTCATCGACTCATCGCTAACACGCGGTAAGATGCTTCTGTCCAATTTTTTACTTTTAGATTTCTAACTTCCACCTATAGGAAATTACCTAACTTTCTGTCTTTCCGTAACTCCATGTTTTAATTAATTTCCCTTTTCGCTTGTAAATACTCTTTCTGTAAACTTTTTCATTGAACTGTAAATAAATTCTTTTACTTTTAAGAAGTCTCTTCATCCGTCGGTTGCATAATTTTTTTAAATCTTAGTATTCAAAACCCCATAAATATTAAACCAGTTAATGAACTTATAATATTAAAAATCCCTAAACACCTCACCATTAAAACCCCTCTATCTGAAGAATCTAATTCTTTTGGAAGATTTGGTTAGACTTCCACATGTCTTATTAATATTAATAAAATATTTTTTTCCTGTGAATTTTATTATATCAAGAAATATTCTTCATTTCATAAAAAACTATTATGTATGTTTCTAGTCTTATGCTTTGATTCATGACTGTGTATTTAAAGAATAATTCAAAAGTATTTAATATGTCCTAGTGTATAGCGAATGTTTGTAGTGCACCCTACCAAAATATTTTTGAGGATAATTGATTATGTAAAATGATAGTAGTTGAAAATGCTTACCCATAACCTACTCTGGTTTGTTATTTTGATTGCATCGATCCATTTCTGGAATTCAGATTGCAATAATTTGAATTTAATTGAAAAAACACGATTAACCGAGAAGTACGAAGAAAAAGCAGTTATTGAATTTATTAGCGAGGAAGTTTACGAAAATATTTCTTGCAACATATAAAAAAAATTACGAGAATTTTGTTTTTTGTAGATTACTATAAATTGTGCTATCTTGCCGTTTCTAGTGAAAATTGATTAATCAGAAAGTGCGAAGAAAGCATTTTCAAAATCAGGATAAATTAAAGTGTTTGCTGATTTCCCCCTTTATCTTTTGCACTCCAAAATATCGAATGAGCTCTTTCATTTAATTGAGAAATCGGATTTATCTTTGAAACTGAAGAAATCCAAATATTCAAAATATAAAATGCATTTGTTTTGAGCGTAATGTTATCAAATTAAAAATATTTTGCACGATTTCTTGTAGTTAGAATTCGATGATATACATATTTTGTTATAAAAAAGGAGAGGGCTCTATTGAACTTATTTTTAGTACTTTAATTCTCATTTAAAAGTAAGTAAGTTTATTTAAAAGTAAGTTTCTTACTTTTAAATGACACTACAGTTATCAATTATATATGATTTTTTAAAAGCGAATTTAAAAAGTAAATTTATAAAACTAAAACTACACATTTTTGTAAATTTTTTGTTATAAATGTTAAGAGTTATCAAAAAGGCCTTTAAATATTCTAATACAAATTAATAAAATAATTTTTCTCAGCATATAAAACAACTTACTGTATTCTTTTACATCGAAAGTCGTTGACTCCGTGTCTTGGTCACTTTTCACTGTAATTCTCCAAGATCCATGAACAGGCTCATCAGCGAGGGGAAACTCCTTTTGTACTATTCCTATTACAGTAAGGCATGTTTTGTGAATTTATTAAATGCATATTTTTCATAAAAAAGAATAAATTATTGTTTGGTTCCAGTTTCTAGGGAATGATAGTAATAATTCGATTAGAGTACCCAACTTTCTCCTTATTTTAAGAATATGAGAAATACTAGTATAAAATTTGTTTTATTAGATATCAGAACAAACACATTGTCAATACAGAATAGGACATTGTCAAGCAGTAATATGACTGATTTGCGAAATGAGCATGGCAAATTAATCTGTTTTACGAATATCGTTAAGAATATAAACACTACGTTGCATTCTGAGGGTTAACTGTAGCACGAAACGAAAACCATCTTTTTGTTAAGAAATTTCGAAATATAAAGGATTAAAACTGTTTTTTTTGTAGATATAATAAATTTAGGTGATTTCGCTTTATCCGTTACTAATTGTAGATCAAAATGTGTTATTCACATTAAATGTTTAAGTATTTGATAAACTTTAATTCTTTTGTTTATGATTGTTGTTATAAAAGACTTATAATTTTGTAATTTTTTTTCTCAATATAATTGTAATTCCTGACGAATTCTACTTGAATATTGTATGTAACGAACATACAATATTCCAGAAGTAAAACAGTAAAACTGCAGAAGAATTCATTTTTTTAAAGGATTGATGTTCATTGTTCAGAAAAAAATTCAGGATAGTGACACTTCATAACATTTAAAATTTAGCCAACTTTATTGAGCGAGCATTACTGTGTCTAAATATCGTGCATATTCTAAAATAAAGTTTACTTTCTAGGAAATACTTTGCGAGCAACGGGCTAATTTTCAGATGGATAAAAAATAAATTTGAGAAGAATTCCTTAAAAATGTGAATAGATGAGTATATTGTACCGATGTAAAGAAAATATAATAAAAACTGAATTTGATCGTACCATGTCCAAGTTGAACTCCTTTAAATTGAAACAGTCTAGTACCTTGTGGATCTTTTACAAAAATATCACCTAACTATAAAAATAATAATTCTATTAAAATATGCTTGTTAAAGAACCTTAAAATTTTCTTCTAATGTTTGTGTATTATGAAATGAATTTAAATTTAAAATAATTCCTTTTTATGTATATTGTTTTGGAGATCTATAAAATAGATATTAGTAATGATTTTATAGACTCCAAATCGTTTTTATGGTCTAATATTTTATGCATTCAACACACACACACACACACACACACACACACACACACACACACACACACACACACACACACACACACACACACACACACACACACACACACACACACACACACACACACACAAACACACACACACACACACACACACACACACACACACACACACACACATACACACACACACACTATGTCAGGAAGTGCCAGACTAATAATGATAAGCCTTTATACGATTTGGCATACAAAAAACATGGCTTAATTCATTAAGTTCATTGTTCTAGAATCTTATGTTTTGATGTTTTTGTTTTCCCTTCCAGAGTTTTGATAAAAATAGCATTTTGATTTTATAATGTTCATAATATAATTATAATTTAATATAGTTATAATTTTCATTGCTAATATTTTAGTGTTATATACTTTTTATTTATGATTTGAAAATACAGATATTTTGAAATCTTTTTATCCGTTTACATCGCCATATCATTAGCATGTAGTGAATTTTATATGAAAATACTGCAAAACGAGTATTGAGTTAAAATTAATTAATTGACTGACGATAAAGATTTGGAAATATTAAAATACGTACTTTTATCGAGAACCCAAATCTGTAAGCATTTTTAGAATCAGCGCATATGAGGTAATGTTTGAAAAATATATTACCAAACCTCGTCTTTATAATACTGAAATGATTTAAGGTTAATATAACATATGAAATACAATCTTTAATGGGAATACTTACATCATTCGGATTGTTAGTGGGCTTTAAATTTTTGTCCAATTTAAGCACTCGGAATCTAACTGTAAAATTGAAATTTTAATTTATTATTAAAAGATAAAATCGAAAACCTGAAAACATTACTATATTTAAAAGATTGTTGTAATGTTGTTTAAATAACTCTATCAACAAGACATATTATTTATTATACTGAATATTATGATTACTACTACCACTAAAAGCATAGTAACTAACACTATGCTTTCATAGATGCTACATTTTTTACTACGCCATATTTCATCCTTTTAATGAAATAAAAACGCGAATAACGTAAAATCGTCTCCTTTACTGTTTGTTTTATGATAAATCTTTCTCCTTGTTCGTCATAAGAGCAGAGACAGCTAAAATTTTGATATATAAAACAGCCAATGTACTCCTAATACAAATGACCATATAATTAGCAGTATAAAAAAGCAGACATATGTATTGCTTGGAGCATCGACTGGGGAGATTTATTATTTTCCTTTTCACTTTTGAGCAAATAACCGTTTTTGCACTCTACTGACGGAATTTGACATTTGCTATCTTATAGAAATCAGAAAGAAGAGCTAATTTTACATTAAATGTGTAAAGAATTGAAAATGCAGCTGAAAGTTGGAAGAAGCGTTTGCTGCTACAAAGTTTTATATTGGAAATATAAAAGTGTAATCTTGAAGATGTTAGAAGTCTTAATTTACATTCACATATAAAAAGTTTTACATTCATTTGGATATAGTTACAAATAGTCAATATATCATTTTAATTAAACAAATACTTGCATTACCAAGAATGCGAAACTTATTTGAACCTTTAAAAACTAATTTGTTTTGTGCTTTTTAATTACTTAAGAGTGACAAGTAGTAATAACTATTGCATGCATTCAAATATGTATATTTTTTAAAAATAAAATGTTAGGTCAGTAAGCTTCAAAAAATGAATCATATGATTTTGATCTCTCTAAATAACAACAAAAGAAGTAAAGAATGAAGAGTTGGAAAGTCTGTTTTCTTAACAGAATTGAGATTTTGCCTTATAATCAATTGCAGCGCACGACACTATGAAAGTGACAAGTTTCAATCGGATAAAGTATTGTCTGCCATTATTGTGACATATAGCTTAATTTCCACTGAGCATAATGCACTGCCACAGAGATAAAGCTGGGTTACTATTGAAAAGTATGCAAAGGACCGACTTTCTAATAAGTATTCAAGGATTTTTTAATGATCTGCGTATTAATGAGAAGTGAGTGCGGCTGAAAAAGAGGATCAGCTGATTTAATCAGCACACTGGGATTCAGCATGTGGTACTGGAAACATACTTGCTATGCTATAAGAATCGGTTATTGGTGAAACACAATTTTCAACTCATGTTTAAAACTCCTTACAGATGAAAGAATCTGCAACATTGATTTCTTCACAGAATAATAAATTAAAGACTATTGTAATGTTAGGAATTTTGAAGATAATTGAGTAATAATATTCAGGTAAATAATAGACGCGCAAAAGTATTAATTCATTTATGGTGGAATTCCTCATGAAGTACTTTAAAACCCTACAAACTACAATGAAAAATTATTTGGTGTTAATTCTTTCAAACAGACGTGCATTAACCTTCCAGCGGGCCCGGCCATCATACCAACTCGAAAGGTTGCGCATATTTCCCACATACTCTATAATAAATTGTAAATTTGCTAGAGTGTAACTATTAAAATTATATTGTAAATAGCTTAGGTTTAATAACTACAATTATTTAAACGTTTTTTTTTTTTTGCTTAAAAAGAAGCAGAAACAATATAAACATAGATTGCAATAACAATATAAAATGACCACAGAATAACTTAATTAATTTAAAAATAATATAAATGAAATTGTCGATATTTTGATAGAAAAATTTGCATATAAAATATGGAAGAGCAAAAAATAATTCAGAATTTATGTTTAAAAAAGACAAAGTAATCGAAAGCTAGATATGAAAAGGAAGAAAACAGTTTCATTGTTATTTCATTGCAGTTTGATCAAATGTGTTTAGTGTGTTCCAAACATATAAAGTTCTGGCAAATCTCACAATCGAACCTCGTGATTCTAGCCAACTTTTCTTTTTGGCAGTTTTTTTCCCTGACGTCGCATCTTCCACTTCTTCAATACATAGTTCGGCTTTTCTCTTTAGCACCTTTAATTTTAGCTCACTTATTAGAGATGTGGGTGCTTTTTTTCAACACTTCTCTTCGTAAGTGCATTTGGCAGCAGTCGCCAGTCTAAAACAATACGGATTTCTTTGTAAAATCATACAAAATAAGATGTGACAAAAACTTACATGAACTGTCGAACGTATCTCAAAAATACAAATATCTGATCGAAAGAGACCTATTAACGCCACAAACTTACGACGACAACTGAAAGTAATCCTAAGGGAGGGGGGCAAATAACCGAAGACAGGCATTCCCAAAGCCACCAGATCTAAAGTTATAAAACGAAATTCATCTCTAGTGTATCTTTCACATTCGCGAGCCTGCTGGAAGGTTAATGTATCGACACCAAGGCGAATATAGAAACAAAAAAAGAACATGAATAATTTCTAGAAATCTTTCAGATTCAGGAATGATCGAATACATAATATTTTTGAAAAAGTAGGAAATAAATAAATTAATTTTGGTAATATACACACATGCTTTCATGCATAACCACAAAAAAAAGAGTGAGCAACTATTAAAAAGTTATCACACTTAAAACACTTTTCCAGAGTATTGAATGAACAATTATCGGGGAAAATTTAAATTGCCTTATAATATTTTAGTGAAATATCATTAAAACGTTATAGATACCTTTTTGTCCTGGCTTATAGAGATGTTTATCTGTTTGAATGATGTAAATGAATGAACTTGGATCTGCAAAATTCACGTTATCGCTTCCGCTTATAGGGTTTCCGCACATAGTTCCATTAATTTTAATTCTTCCGCTATAGGCATTTTTCCCACTATCAGGAGGATCTAGGTAAAGTTGAAAAAGAGAATCCTTTTCTCCTGAAAAATGAATGGTTAGTTATTATTGAACACTGCTGTTAAATTCATTTTAAACTCCAGTTTAATGCTGTTAAAATCAAATGTTTATCAAACCTTGTTGGAGTTGAAATATTTGCTCTTTTGCCAGGGTTTCCTTTGACTTGGACGAGTAATAGTCAGAATAGTATACTTGCACTTGCAAAACGATTTCTTCGAGACAACCGAATCGAAGCAGCTGCAGTTGATTATTTTGACCTTTATTTAAAGTTCTTGGTGAAGTAAAAATATAGCCACTGTAACGAATAAATGAAATTTCAGTTAATTAAACCTCTTACAATACTTTATAAAGAAAAATAATTGGAGTTAATCGTGGATGGTAGTTGCGTTTCCATAAATAGATTGAAAAATGGCCACCATTTTATTAATTCGAGCCCACTATAGTAAACTACATAAGAAAGGTAATTTAAACTTGAAAGCAAAAACCACTAGAAACGATATAAAGTATGAATTCAAGAAATATTCATGTAGTAGCACATCATGTAACTAAACATGCCTTGAAATCTGTAAGATATACAAAGTCTTAAAAAGTGTTGAAATTCTTGTGGTACAACTTTTTATACTTTTTACGTGGATATTATGTGTTTAAGTCTAATTTCTAAACAATTTTTCAAATAATTTAAAATTAACAACCATATATAAGCTAAAACGATGATTCATCCCTTATTGAATATGTTCAAAAATTCAAAATATTTTGTATATAACTGAAGAATTTATAATATTAAAAATAGAACAGTACTTTCACTATCTTAACTGTCATAAGCTAACCATATTTTTTTCAAATAGTTAGAAATTGAAAGGACTATCATTAAAAGTTTCGGAATGGTGGCCCCTGGATTTTAGCAGTCGGAGTTACCGGCCATTTTTATCAAAGCAACTTTTATTGGATAAGTTGAATAGCAACAAATAAACATAATAAGTCAAATAAACAAAAACTATTAGAACGTTTCAGATTGTTAAAACACTAAACTAACTCTTTTTTTTTTCAAATGCACTTAATTCAATGCTAAGTTAATTAATGGCGCTGCTAAACTTTATTAGGAATGCTTATTCACTTAAAGAAAAAAAAAGACGAAAAAGAAATTAAGAAATAGGCATCAAACAAAGTTTCGTAAAGTGTGAAAATAGGCTTATCTATTAACATGTGGGTAATTATCATGGTTCACGTATAGAAAGCGATGACCATATTTTCCAAAACTATTGACGCACAAGTTTTTTTTGCAATATCTTCAAATTTACCTCTGAGTAACGTATTCTATATTTTTCATAAATTTTGAAATGTAATCCTCAATCTGTAGCAATTAATTTTTAGAGTTATAATGGAATTAAATCCATTCATAAAAATGTCCGCAATGCCAGATTTAAGATTTAATTTTGTAGTATATAATAATTTTACTACAAATTAAGAATTAATTAATAATAAATTCAGGACCTAAATCACCTTTTCGACAAAATTCTGACTCAGGTAGCTTCATATTCAACCATCAATATGAAAGGGCAATTCAATTCTGTTTAAACACCCGAAATTACCCGAGGCTTTGAGGTCCTGGAATTCTCACTCTGACTGGGATTATAAAGCTAAATAAAAATTTTTTATTCAAACGTAATACAATTGCCCATATTTAGGCATTACGCTGCTCTATTATTCAATTCTAAAGAACGTAAATGAGAATTAGAATGCAAGATTTAATAAAAATTATTCCATCCTCAATGTTTTCAATTATTAATATTGTTCACATTAGTGATAGCTTTTTCCTTTCTATTCCACACTCTTTTTGAATGCTCCATTTTTTAATTTTTGAAAGTTTGCATTATTTTCCACTATATTAGTTACCCTTTTATTTTTAATTCACATTGTCATATACAGTTTTTTTCATTAAAGAGACGGAAAGTTAATAAAAAGTTAATTTTATTAATTTTAATCCATATGTCATAGTAATTTTACTAATTTCAATCGTAATTTTAAAAATTTATCATGGTTGTAATTTCGAAAATATTTGAATCAGCTTTCCTTTATAATTTTCCAAAAGAATAAAATGATTACTCACAATTTTGATTTTATTAAAAAGCATATTGAAATAGACATCTAGTGAAACGTAATTTAAAATAATTCTTGCTCCGATAAATGAAAATATTTCTAAATGTGCAAAAACATTAATCTGGCAGTAGAGACCATTTTATAATTCTTATTTAATGAAACACATACTTATCTACTTCATTTTGAGCTGAGCAAATGCATAAGATAGAGCAAGCAGTGATCACAAAACCAAAAGAGTACTTCAATTTCATGGTTATTCTTTTTAGTTAACAAACCTAGAAAGGATATATATATATATATATATATATATAAACATTAATATAAAGAAATAAATATTAAAAAGCAGTTAAAATAATATTTTTGACAGAAAATACACAATTTGCAAAGTAAACTATGTGAATTCATCTTCCAGTCATTTAATTAATGGTAGATGAAGTGAAAAGGTCGCAATTTATAAATTGAAGAGTGTGCCTTGCCTTTTGGGAAACTTCGCCTTATTGAGTCTGAAGGAAGGTTTCTGTGTAATGGATATCAAAACAGAGTGGAGTTGAAATGACTGAAAAGCATGTGAGCAAACAATAATTGTATTGATATGTTTGAGCATTCTATTATAAGTTAAACAGTTGAAGTGCATTCATGTGCATAAGAAAAGATAAGTGATAAATCACTTGATTTCAGAATGCAAAGAATGACTCAATTCAGATTACATGAATGGAAGTTTTATTAGGAATAATTATAGCTGTTTTATTATGAATATTATTTTTATATTGGTCCCTCATATATATGAGGGTGAATACATGCCAAAATTTTCAGGTTTATTTCGACGATTTTCAAGCTCATTAAATTAATTCATTACCTTATTTCAAATATGTGTAAATACTATCAAACATTTTTAAAAAGATTTAGTCTCTTTAGCCTTTTAAATACAATTCACATTTTGTTGTTTTGCTTAACCTATATTTTTATGATTCCGTCTTTAGTTTTGAGAACCTTTAAGCGTTTTAATAACATTTAGAATTAATTTTTTTATCATTTATTTCCTGTGGTACTTTGAGATGGATTTATTAGCACTTTGAGATAGATATTTGACCTTTAAGTTTCTGAAGCACATATTACTAAACATACTACTATTACTATGTTTTGTTCTTTCATATCAAAATCTAATTTTGAAAATTAGTTGAACAGTTCATGGTACGATTATAAGAATCAATTTTAAATAATCTATTTTTCAATTTTACGAAGAGCAAAATTCCACAAAAGGAATTTCAGTTTTAGCGTAAAAAAAAAAACGCATAGCAATGAAAAAAGAAGAAGGAATATTGTTTGATCGCTATATTTTTATATCGTTATTGATCTATTTCATGTTTTAAACATTTTTGTGTCTAAGCGAAAGTGTTGTGAAATAAGGTGTTTTTGATTGTCCTCTGCTGACGATCATCAGAACATGGCAAAAATTAATTAAATGATTTTTTTGTACAAAAAGTTATTGTAAATCTCTATTAAATCTCAGGGGAAGCGCGTAATTTACAGTAACTTTTATATTTAATTAATATAAAAAGTTTTGCTTCGAATCATTAAAATCATCGATACAATCCAACGGTTATATCTGTATTTTTCATTTCTTAAAACATAAACACCGTTAAAATAAATCATTGCTTCGAATTGTTGGTTTCAGTAATAATTCTGAAATAACTCTTAACTTCAAGTTATCTTAGATTATCTTGAATATTTGAATAAAGTGTCATTTCACATAATAGGTGTGTAAAATAATAGGTGAACTCTGCTATTTCTAGTCGAATGATACAGGTAAAAGAATGTTCACAGTACAAAAGACGTTTAATAATTGTTATGAAATGAGCATATTGTGTAACAATCAAGTAATAAACCAGCTGTCAGCTATATGCCCTGTTTAGTGTAGACTCATTCTAAAACTTAAATTGGCATGGAGCGTTTGATATAACCTCACGTGATATGCATCACGTGAGCCTCAGCTAACTAGCTTACATTAGTTTTCATTTTAAGTGAAAATACAATTTCAGAAAGAAACTTATTTTCAACTATTGTTTTTTATAGTTGTTAGAAATTCATTTAAGCACATTCTCAAGTTCTTGATTATTGAAGATAAATAAATAAGTATAAGTTTAAGTAGATATATTGTTATTTATAAAATACTAAAAAATAATCTAGGCTGAAGCAGTAAGAATAATAGTCTCCAATCGAAGTAAACTAATAGCAAGTTAAATTTCATGTGAAATAAATTCATTACTATTCAAAAAGAAATACATTAATACAAATTTAGTAATTGAATAGCCTCATTCTGTCAATTTATCAATTGACATTTTATTTAAACTAATGCCAAAGGAAAACGTATAAAAGAAGCACATTAAAAAACTCATAAAAGGAGATCAAAATGAAAACTGACGCACAATTATAATGTCATATTATATGAAGAAATATATCACAAGCCTTACTTTATAATTTCACTTTCTTCTATTGCTGTGACACAGAAATTTTTTTAAAGCTCGCTCTTTCAGCGAGCTTCGGCAAACTGAGATGTAATTGAAGTTTCAAGAGTATATGTACAGCAAGAACATATTGCTGTTCACTGTATGTTTTTTTAAAGATGTCTCCATAATATTAAAAGGATCATTTTCTTTTTATTACCGAAGATTATGATTTAAGTGCATAGTAACTTCTGGATGGAATTCTTTGTAGTTTTCTTCCTACTAAATTTACCTAGGAATAATATCTTATTTTATGCTTTCAGAATAATGTTATGAATATAGCTTAAATTTCTTAAATCTTTGCAAATATTTTGTTGTTATTACATGAACTTTTCCACGAACTAGAGAAAGTTGCTTCAAAGAACACTAAATCTAAAAAATAAGCAATTGATTTTAATGCTAAAAATTGTCAATAGATCTGTTTGCTTATAAAATAATTTACGTCAGATAAAGTTATATGCACAATACGCTATTTTCAATTCCTCCAAAACTAATATTCTGATTTTATTTAGTAATATTTTTTTATATTTTTTTTTATATAAAAAATATTTTAGATATTTTTTTTTCTTTTCTTTTTGTTAAAGGCTAATTTGCTTTAAAGTTTTAAAATTAACCGTTCTGTAAATTTCTTTTTTAAGAGATTGCAATACAAAAAAAGGATTCTACCCTTCAATACTCTTAAATTGAACTGAAATACATACATAAAGTCTAATGTATTTAAAACTTACTTAGTAACTAATGTATGAAATAAATCCTTTGTAACATTTATATTAAATAAATATAATGATAAATGATTATTTATCTTTGAAATGAAAATTCACCTGATTAATACTTCAAAGTCCTGCTTACATATTTCTCCTCCTCTTACAGCCACCCACATTCAACTGTTAATTTCATGTGTTAAATTTCGTTTCATTTATTACTATGTTTTGCAGTTATTATACCCCTTATCAGAAGCTTTGATGAACTAGTATAATTTGATGTAGTGATTTAATACATTAGTTGTAAAAACAATTTAGGTGCTATTAAACTTCTTTTTTGCTATTAATATCGTCGTCAGTGTTTGGGTATTTTCAGATTTTATTTTACATTTATTTATATATATGGGTATATGCACAGATATTACACTGTTGTGCAAAGTTTAAATAACAGACACTTTTTTTTACCATAACGAGAAATCATCTGAGAAAAGTGAAATTCAGAAATGAGAGACAGTATTATGTACTTAAGATGGCGAAAGCATAGTTGCAAAAGATGAATACACTGCATTTAGTATGGAATTATACAAACAAACTAACAAAAAGACTTAATTGAACTCCAAGTGTTGCTAAACGTGATTAGCTGTACAAGAGGAAGAACAGCAAGCAGATTTTCGAATATGGGATATGCCCTCCTCTTACTGCAATGGTTGCTTTGTAAAATCACAGCGCTTGATTATCCAACAGTTCTTGAGGTAAGGGTGTCCATTCCTCAGTCAGCATCTGTTTCAGTTGTTGGCTGTTGCCAGGAGGATGTAATTGTATCGCAAGGCGACTCTCCAAAACATTTCACACATGCTATAATTAATTTAAATCAGTAAAAAAAGGTTGTCTAATCACTTCGATTTTTTTTCCATTTCCTGCTGAATATCAGCAGAATGGTATGGCCTCAGAGCGTCATCCATAAAAAAGAAGTTTGTTCCTCGGAACAGCACCTCGGAACCATGGGTAAGTGTGTACCCATGATGATCATATACACCATGGGTAATATGATACATATGATTTTTAGTTGATGGCATTAAAATGAAATGCATCATGTCTTTAATTTTCTATTATGAATCTTAAAGCTTTTTTTATCTCTTAGAAATTCATATTATTCAGTTATTACTCAGCAAATCATGTTTAATAACGAACGAGTAAACTGTTTATTCTCATTAGTGTTTTTTCTGATAATTATCATTTTTGTTTCTTGTACTTAAACTGAAATTGATTTTTGTAATGCCATGATATATCATTGTGGACCTGTGATTTCTGTTTTAAGAAATACTGATATTTTCATTGAAAATAAATTATCACATCGGCATTTATTTTATATTTTTTATTTTCTCATTGTCACATGGATGCCTCACTCTTTTTTTCTCACTATTTCTTTAATATATCAATTTTGAATCATAAAATTATGTAAAAACATAAAAGTGTTTCTTCCAACTCCTCTTTATATCCTATTTAATTTCTATATGAATATATATTTATCTTGACCTTACTCATGTTGATTAAATTTACAGTACTGTATTTTTTGTTTTATTTTATGATATTCATTCAATGTAGCTTTAGCATTTAAAAAAGAAACGTTCTGCTTTAAAAATATATTACTCGACATTACGTTTTTATTGGTGATAAAAACTGTTTAGTATCTAGAATGTTTCTGTTGAATAACATTGATTTCATCATTTACTTTGACATTCTTGTTATGCTATGTGTATATTCTTTCTAAATGTCTCGAATAATAAATAATTTTTGAGTTATTTTTAAAAGGTGATAACATTGATAAAAAACCATTTGATCATATTTTTTCGAATAATTATTCATATGTATTTTTTTATATTTTTTATATTTCATATTTTTTTATATTATTATAGGCAAATAAAATTTTTGATGTAAATATCAATTATTTTGCTACTTGTTTTTAATCGTTTTCTACAAATTAAAACGAAATAACTGACTCATAAATTGCATAGATTTAAAAAATGGTATCTATATCTTCTATATTGTACAGTTTAAAATTGTAATCATAATTTATTTAATGCATGCAAATTTGTTTCATGTTCCTTCCTCTGAGCGAATTGAAAACTTCAAAGTCACAATATTATTAAAAATAATTACATAAGAAAAAAATGTAATAATTTTATTAGTAAGCTTTAAAATTTTAACTTATTTAAGAATAATAATTATTTAAAAAAACTATATTAATAAAATTCAACATTCAATGACATTTAAATAATATATACAAAAGAACATATGTAATTTTTCAAAAAAAGGAAGAAAAAAAAGAAAACTGCCATAGTCATTTGTCGAAATGTATCCTTTGAAGGACAAAAGAGATATGGGAAAAATAAGAATAAAACGGTATGAGACTAATTAAAAAGTGATATTAATTATAACAAACAATAATTACCTTGGAAATACTAATTAAAATTTAATATAATAAGTAGAATTACATTACAAAGGAAACTTGAAGGAAATAATTCGAAATATTGATTTCTTTTTATAAAAAAAAAATTCTTATAATTATTTATCTAGAATAGCATTTAACTTGCTAATGTGTCGGATGTCTGTCGATAATCAACGTTATCTGCAGACATCAAGACATGAGCAGAACAGTTGAAAATTGAGCACAAAATGGTTTGTTTGGTGCATGACACTTGACCGTGAATTGATCCCATTGTATATGCATCAGCTTTTTACTGCATTGCGTGTTTATTGTACTGATCGAATAACCTTTTTTCTATACCTGATATGTACTTCAAATTTAGATTGTTACTTAAATTTTTCATACCTGTAAATTATAACATTTTTGGGTTCAAATCATTTTTGCACCATTAAAGCATTTTTAAGATTTAGAATCTGTATATTAAAGATATATATAAAGATATAAGACACACACACAAAAAAACCCCGAGAAAAATATTAAAAAACCCTCCTAAATTAGTTAATCGAAATGTCCTCTTAATGTACGCTTTAAACAATTATTGGAGTAGCCTGTAAAAAATTCTTATTTTCTGATTTAATATGGTTTTGAAAACAAACCGACATTTCTATAATTTATCATCCATTTTAAGGAAGAAATTTATTTTTTACTGGCTATAAGTGGAATAAAAACTATTATTGAGTTTATTTCAAATTTTAAGGCCAACTGTGACGTTTGTGAATGAGGTTATTTATAATAGCTGCTGTTGTTATGTTATAAATGCGTCAGATTTTGCTTACAACATAAACGTACAAGAACTTTGTTGCATAAAATTCATGGTAAATATTTATGCTTTTCTCATTTTATTGATAAAGAACAAGAAAATGTTTTCATTCACTATTGATATAGAATAGCATAGCATAGAAAATAGTTTGAATTTCTTTATAATCAAATAGGTTGAACCAAAGGTAATTTAAAAAGTCTTTCGAAAGATAATTTTTCAAATATATGAGTTATATAAAACTGGAAATTCGCATCTAAAATTAATTTTCTTGTATATAGAAATGCAGCTCTAAAGGAATAAATTAATTAACTGTTATGAACATTTTAATACTCTTTATGCATTATAGCCTTTGTTTTATTCATCTTTGTTTTTATTTTATAATCATATTTTAAGGGGGGAAATTCGTTGAATACTTATTTAGTACTTTTAATTCTACAAAGTATTCATATATATATATATATATATATATATATATATATATATATATAT